>JBBPNP010000069.1:0-94454 GCA_038090955.1 Xerocomellus intermedius
GAAGATGACGATGAGGAGCCATACATGCAGGGACTTGGCCGCTCTAACGACCTCTGTCCAGCTGAAGCTGTCCTTGTCTTCGTCCTCCGACACTGACCCGGCATGTTTCAGGCTGGAAATGACATACACCCGTTCTTTCTCCGTCAAGAAACGCGCCGTTTCAGGGGAGCGAGGAAGGAGGAAAAAAGATATCACACCAAAGACAACGCTAAACATGCCTTCCTGTCAAGATCGATGAGCGTTATTTCACGACGCAGTCGATGCACAACGTACCAAAATGAATATCCAGGCCCACCCGGGCTTACCACCCTTTCCATTGAGCTGGTCGATGCAGCGGCGAGCAATCCGGAAAATGCACCCGATAACGATGTTGACGCATAGAAAGCCGCAAACCTAAAAAGAACGTTAGATCATATACCGCAACTCTGATTTCATGTATACCGTATTTGCAGCCTCTTGCGGGGATAGAAAAAGGAGAGATAGAGAATAATTCCAGGAAGGAGTCCACCTGGCCAGCTAATGAACGGAGAGAATGATAACTGGGAATATCCGAACCTTCCATCAACCCCAGGAAGAACCGACATGCCAGCAATCCTGAATAGTTATGGACGAGCCCTTGGGTTTCTATAAGCAAATCTCTGATCTCGAGATGACAGTAACAGTTACCTTGTGAGGCGGAAGCTACACCCCAGAGAGTGACCATAGTAGGAAGCATAAGATTGGGTCCAACATACTGCGGTGTCGAAGTATATGACTAGCTGTATGTCAATAGTGGTGGGACTCACTTTCAACAACAAGGAGGATGGAAACTCGGCGACAATATGAGGACTGGTGCATGTGGGCCCGTGCTCAGGTCTGAAAAAATTCGCGGACGTACGCGTAAGTTACAATCAGAGCCATGGTAAACTATGAAATCAATCAGTTGGGAAGCGAGATTCTCGCAGGCGATTTAGCTAGGGCGCCCAACGCACCTGATAGTTCGACATGCCTAGCGATGTCTGCAAGCCAGCCACACGCGCATTCCCAATGTTGGTCCTGTCCTACACATCGTCTGTACTTGAGTATATCGAGCTTGAGACCGAGTTTGCAATCATACCAAGAACGCGAGCAAAAAGAAGCAGGTACATAATGGGAGAATCCATCTGTCGAGCTTCCTCCGGACGATGCCCTCGAGCGCACCACGTTCAGCTTGCGACAATGCTTCCTCTGCAGGCGTGAGCTCTCCGGGGTCCTTCATATCATGTAAAGCGGAGGAATAGTTCAATGTCCCATCCCCGTCCATTGTCACTAGTTGGAGGTCCGAAAGAGTGCTAGATTGTCTAGCCTCGCCAATGACCATCTGACCGTATAAAGGACGGCCTTGTCACAGGGCCCGACAGGTGCGGGTGTAGCTGTTACAGGGCGTGGTTGCGGCTTGTCCGAGGTTTCTTGTCGTCACGTTTTGACGACATGGCCATAAACCCCTTGAAGCAAGGGCAAGGGTCGGCACTTCTGACAGCTGGCTGCAAACCTTCTAGGCCGGATTTTTGCTTCTTCGAGTTCATCAGTCAGGCGAGGCGGACAAGACATTGTGGCGATTTGAGGCCTGGTACGGTCTGTGAGTACCAGCTTCGATTTTGAAAGTTGATCAACGTAGGATCGATATCAATAGAGTAGCTAAGTAATTAGCCGTTATTGTCCAAATATGGTAAATGGCTGGTACGACAACACCTCTCGTGTGGACGTCCGTGGTGAATCCTGGGCACTCCCCCAGCATCTCCTGTGCGTATCCGACGTATCGGATCCGGTCTCAATGCGACCGACCGCCACCTGCTCGCTCGGGTTCGACTGACTTTTCTACGCTTCATGTTTCCATTCGTCCACGTCGACGGGGTGGGTTGACATATCTGGTAGGGTACCTGGGGTGATTGGAAGGTGATTCAGGTGGTCCAGGTACGTCCGTCCTTGTGCGCTCGTACCGTTGACGCTGACTCGCCTCGTCTCCAGCTAGCGGCCTCGTTACGACTCGTTTCGAGCCGTCACCTGCGCCGCTCGTTGCACCCTCGTCTCGACCCTCACCTCGCCATCTGGCCCCCTCGTGCTCTCAGGCTTGTCGGTCGACTCTGTCGGCCCTTCTGGACCACGTTCGTCGCCGTCCGTCGCCACTGGCAGTCAGCTCGCTGTGTGCTCCAGCGACGAGCGTCGTCGGTCATCGCATGACCGTTTCGCTCCCCTCGAGCGACGCACTGGGCGTTTTGCGCTCGTCGCAGCGGTCTTGTCTGCAGACGTCCCCGCTCGACTCCCTTCGTCTGTCGTTCGAGTCCTCTTGCCGACCTCTCTGACCTTGAGCTCGTCGCTCGCCACTTCTTGGTTCTCTGCGCGTTTCCTCGTTATGCGGCGTCCCATTGTGTGGCACACTCGTCGACTCGTGTTCCATTGGTGCTGTGGGTTTGACTGGCGTGCAGCGGACCTCTGTGTCCCTGCCGTCGTCTCGCGGCTGACGAGGCTCACGCCGTGAGTCCTTGGGTCCGTCCGGTGCTCTCGTTGCAACCACTCTCTCGCCGACATAATTATAATTGGGTCATAGTACATATCTAGATGCATTGTATAAAATGGAACACCAAATAAGCCAGCTGAAAAAAGTGTAACAAAGATAAGGTGCTCATTGAGGCACCGGAGATCTTCATGATCACTCCAGGATCCCCTCTGTCAACCCAGGCCCGACGTGTGAAGGCCGCAGGTTACCACAAAGAATTTGAAAGTCGTTCAAGGCCTAAGGGATGCCGGAAACCAGGAGGGCAGGCCCAGACCACCAATTCAAAAAGCCCCTGCCCAGAAACCGCCTGACTCACATGTAGTAGATGAGGTCCCAAGTTGGGGTATGAGGTTAGCTCGGGAAAGAGATCAGGCTGGATGTCTTGGTCCTACGACTGATCCATGGGATGCATCATTGAGCTCACCCATAGAACGCCGCTAGACACCATCCTGCACGGATCGCATTGTCAGTCAACGAGCGATCAATTCACATCATATCTTCTACACGAGCTCGCGATCTACAGGCTATATATAAACCACGCACTGCGATCTCCAAGAACATCCGGCTCTTCTTCCTTCCTCATCCTCTGCCTCCTCTCCACTTTCAAACGATTTTCTCGCCTTAGGTATGCTACGTTGGCCGTTGAGAAGACCACCATGCCGATTGACATGGCGATAAACGTGATCGTCGCTGACGTGTAGTTAGGGGCGGGAGACAGCGATCCAAGGAGCCAGGTGGCAAGTATACCGCCTAGTTGGGTCACGATGAAGGACACGGCCACAGCAGTTGCACGTCGGATGTGCGGTGCGCTGTTGTTCGCCAACCACGTGATCGATGCGGGCGCCGCGCAATAAGCCCCAGGGATGGAGAAGAAAAGAGACCCGTAGCGGACGTGGTTCGACGTACTTGCTGTGGGCCATCGGTCAGGCACGCATCCTCTTCTAGTGGATGGCTTCAACATACCGTAAAACATGGTAAAGCCGATCACCTGCAGAAGAGAAAAGAATATCGTGGTGTATCCACGGCACTGGTAGCGATCCGATAAGATGGCCGATATCAATGACACTGTTGTTGCGAGACGAATGAACATCAGAAATATCGTTTTCTTGGAATACGTACAAACAAAAGCGGTCGCGAATGGAGGTACACTCATGAGTTGAGCTTGGTTACCTGCATATCCGAGGCCAGCAACAATCGTCGGTTCGAAGCTACCGTCATCGTTGTCAGCATTGGAAAGAGAGACCGACAGACCAAGCTCACAAAGCCAGACCAAATATTATCGTACCTAATGGGACCATAGTCAATCAAGGTGAAATTAAGAGAGTATGGATTTACCACTGAAGAAGAAGATGACGATAAGGAGCCATACATGCAGGGACTTGGCCGTTCTAACGACCTCTGTCCAGCTGAAGCTGTCCTTGTGGTCGTCCTCCGACACTGAACCGGCGTGTTTCAGGGCGGAAATGACATACGCCCGTTCTTTCTCCGTCAAGAAACGCGCCGTTTCAGGCGAGCGAGGAAGGAGAAAAAAAGATATCACACCAAAGACAAAGCTAAATATGCCTTCCTATCAAAACCGGTGAGCGTTGTTTCACGATGCAGTTGATGCACAACGTGCCAGAATAAATATCCAGGCCCACCCGGGTTTACCACCCTTTCCATCGAGTTGGTCGATGGCAGCGGCGAGCAATCCGGAAAATGCGCCCGATAAAGATGCTGACGCATAGAAAACTGCAATCCTAGGAAGAACGTTAGATCATATACCGCAACTCTGATTTCATGTATACCGTATTTGCAGCCTCTTGCGGGGATAGAAAAAGGAGAGATAGAGAACAATTCCAGGAAAAAGTCCACCTGGGCAGCTGATGAATGGAGAGAATGATGGCTTGGAATATCCGAACCTTCCATCAACCCCAAGAAGAACCGGCATGCCAGCAATCCTGAATAGTTATGGACGAGCCCTTGGAATCCTATAAGCAAGTCTCTGATCTCGAGGTGACAGTAGCAGTTACCTTGTGAGGCGGAAACTACACCCCAGAGAGTGACCATAGTAGGAAGCATAAGATTGGGTCCAACATACTGTGGTGTCGTCGTATATGACTAGCTGTATGTCAATAGTGGTGCGACTCACCTTCAACAATAAGGTGGATGGAAACTCGGCGGCAATTTGAGGACTGGTGCATGTGAGCTCGTGCTCGGGTTTAGAACAATTCGCAGACGTACGCATAAGTTACAGTCAGAGCCACGGTATACTGTGAAAATCAATAAGCAAAAATCTCGGAAGCGATTATAGCGCTTGACGCACCTGATAGTTCGACATACCCAGCGATGTCTGCAAGCCAGCCACGCGCGCATTCCCAATGTTGGTTCTGTCCTACACATTGTATGTACTTTAGCATATCGAGCTTGAGACCAAGTTTACAAACATACCAAGAACGCGAGCAAAAAGAAGCAGGTGCATAATGGGAGAATCCATCTGTCGAGCTTCCTCCAGACGATGCCCTCGAGCGCAGCACGTTCAGCTTGCGACAATGTTTCCTCTACAGGCGTGAGCTCGCCAGGGTCCTTCATATCGTTTAAAGCGGAGGAATAGTTCAATGGCCCATTCTCGTCCATTGTACACTATTTGGAAATGAGAGGAGTGCCAAATTGCCTAGCCTCACCATCTGATCGTAGTATAAAGGACGGCCTTATCGTCGACCGGTTACTAAGTGTATAGCAGGGTCCGACGGGCGCATGCTGTTACGTCAATGGGCGTGGTCGCGGCTTCAAGTTGCCTGAGGTTTCTTGCCATGTTTGCACACCACCAAACGCAGAGGTTGAACGCACATTTTGATAACTTTGGCCACAAGGTTAACCCCTTGAAGCAAGAGCAAGGGCCAGCATGCATTCGCATACAACGTCCTCCAAATTTCATGATCGTAGGTAAGATCATAGAACTGCTTGGAAACCTGCAGAGTGGTAGTACATGTGAACCGCAGACCCCGCGAAGGAACTGAAGATTAGCCGAAAGAAAACATACCGTTCGCAGCCGGATCACGTCTAAGGAAACAAATGATGTGACAGATAGCCTCCGGTGGTAGGATGCATAGTGGGGAATGCATGTTCGACGGCGTTAGGATGCAGATCGCGGCGTTCCGAGTCGACCCTTGGCCGATTGGCCCCTCATCTGAGTCATTATTAGTCTCCCCTCAAGCCAGCCGCGAAAGCATGTGTGTCACGCAAAAGCAATACAGCATGACGGGGGTCAGTATGTAGTAGTGATTCCCAAAAACACGGGCATTTGCACATCGCCTTGGAAACTATTTGGCGTTGTTTTCATTGACGTCCCGGGCAACCTCCTTTGCCTCCAGGTTGGACGCTCTAACGCCGGTCTCCTTGGGTGTTTGTCCTTGCCCTCTTGTCGCTGGCATTGCCGTCGGCCTGTTTCGCGTGCCGGCTGTTCCAGTCCTTCCACTGTCCAGCGATTACCTTAGTCTCCATTCATCGCCGCAGGGTGTTGTTGCCCATCTATTAAATATTTCCCGTCTGGGCGTCCTGTTGCCAGGTGCATTCATGCACCGCTCCTTTGCGTCGTCTGACATGGTTCCTGCATCTGCTGCGTCGCAGCCCGAACAACACAATTGAAGATTTTAAGGCCCCAGACCATCAATGTGTGCTCCGCCGTATCACCCCGCTGTGACGCACCTGATGCACGATCACCGTGTAAGATTGTAGAGGCAATTTTATGGTAACCGATCCGTTTTTCCTCAAATCCATCCAACGCCTGTCCAAGTCTCCAATTGTATCGTGTTTTGGTGTGATTCTCGAGTTGTAGCACATGGTCACCGCAACTGACCTGCAGGCTGCCCATAGCGGGTGTTGCCACGGATGTGGCCTTTCTTTGGTTATACAGAGCTGTTTGGTGCTGGATATTGCATTTTCCCACCACGATTGGTACTGTCACTAGGGTGATTCAGTGTCCCTGGCATGATTTTACTTTCGAGCTGAACCACGAAATACATATATCATTACGATCCTGAATCCGTCCCCACTTCACGCATTGTTCAACGAGCGATAGTGACATTCATATCTTATACACTAGCCCGCGATCTACAGGCTATATATAAACCACGCACTGCGATCTCCAAGACCATCCGGCTCGTCTTCCTTGCTCATCTTCTGCCTCCTCTCCGCTTTCAAACGGTTTTCTCGCCATAGGTTTGCCAAGTTGGCCATCGAGAGGACCACCGTGCCAATTGACATGACGATAAACGTGATCGTCGCTGACGTGTAGTTGGGGGCAGGAGATAGAGATCCAAGAAGCCAGGTGGCAAGTATACCGCCTAGTTGGGTCACGATAAAGGACATGGCCACAGCGGTTGCACGTCGGATGTGCGGTGCGCTGTTGTTCGCCAACCACGTAATCAATGAGGGCGCCCCACAATAAGCCCCAGGGATGGAGAGGAAAAGAGACCCGTAACGGACGTGATTCGACGTACTCGCTGTGTGGGCATCGGTCAGGCACTTATCCTCTTCTGCTGGATGGCTTCAACATACCATAAAACATGATGAAGCCGATCGCCTGCAGAAGAGAAAAGAATATCGTGGTGTATCCACGGCACTGGTAGCGATCCGATAAGATGGCCGATATCAATGACACTGTTGTTGTGAGACGAATGAACATCAGAAGGATCGTGTTCTTGGAATACGTACAAACAAATGCGGTCGCATATGGAGGTACACTCATGAGTTGAGCTTGGTTACCTGCATATCCGAGGCCAGCAACAATCGTCGGTTCGAAGCTACCGTCATCGTTGTCAGCATTGGAAAGAGAGACCGACAGACCAAGCTTACAAAGCCAGACCAAATACTATCGTGCCTAATGGGACCACAGTCAATCAAGGTGAAATTAAGAGAGAATGGATTTACCATTGAAGAAGAAGATGACGATGAGGAGCCATACATGCAGGGACTTGGCCGCTCTAACGACCTCTGTCCAGCTGAAGCTGTCCTTGTCTTCGTCCTCCGACACTGACCCGGCATGTTTCAGGGTGGAAATGACATACGCCCGTTCCTTCTCCGTCAAGAAACGCGCCGTTTCGGGGGAGCGAGGAAGGAGGAAAAAAGATATTACACCAAAGACAAAGCTAAATGTGCCTTCCTATAAAGACAGATGAGTGTTATTTCACGATGCAGTCAATGCACAACGTGCCAGAATAAATATCCAGGCCCACCCGGGCTTGCCACCCTTTCCATTGATCTGGGAGATGGCAGCGGCCAGCAATCCGGAAAATGCGCCCGATAAGGATGCTGACGAATAGAAAGCCGCAATGCTAGACAGAACGTTAGATCATACATTGTGGCTCCGATTTCATGTATACCGTATTTGCAGCCTCTTACGGGGATAGAAAAAAGAGAGATAGAGAATAATTCCAGGAAGGAGTCCACCTGGGCAGCTGATGAATGGAGAGAATGATAGCTTGGAATATCCGAACCTTCCATCAACCCCAAGAAGAACCGACATGCCAGCAATCCTGAATAGTTATGGACGAGCCCTTGGATTCCCATAAGCAAGTCTCTGATCTCGAGATGACAGTAACAGTTACCTTGCGAGGCGGAAGATACACCCCAGAGAGTGACCATAGTAGGAAGCATAAGATTGGGTCCAACATACTGTGGTGTCGAAGTATATGACTAGTTGTATGTCAACAATGGTGCGACTCACCTTCAACAGCAAGTTGGATGGAAGCTCGGCGATCATGAGAGGACTGGTACGTGTGGGCCCTTGCTCAGGTTTACAAAAATTCGTACACGTACACAAAAGTTATAGTCAGAGCCACGGTATACTATGAAAATCAATAAGCCGCGAAGCGATTTACCTCGATCGCTCGACACACCTGATAGTTCGAGATGCCCAGCGATGTTTGCAAGCCAGCGACGCTAGCATTCCCAATGTTAGTCCTGTCCTACGCATCGTCTGTACTTGAACATATCGAGCTTGAGACAGAGTGTGCAAACATACCAGGAACGCGAGCAAAAAGAAGCAGGTGCATAATGGGAGAATCCATCTGTCGAGCTTCCTCCAGACGATGCCCTCGAGCGCAGCACATTCAGCTTGCGACAATGTTTCCTCTGCAGGCGTGAGTTCGCCGGGGTCCTTCATATCGTGTAAAGCGGGGGAATGATGCAATGCCCCGTCCACGTCCATTGTACACTATATGTAGTTGGGAGGTCACAGGGCGCCAAATAGGGTCTTGACTCACCATTTGATCGCATAAAGGACGGTGTTACATATTGCCTCTCGGCCTGTTGCTTGCGCAGCCTGCATAGCAGGGTCCAACGGGTGTAGATGTTACGTTACAGTGGGCGTGGTCGCGGCGGCTTGCCCTTCTCTGAAGCGGGTTTTGGGACGGTGTACAGTCGACTCCCTCCTAACGCATACCTCTCGGGATAGCCCTGGAGGTAGGTCGTATGGTGAACCAAAGCAGTTTGGGATATGAGAACTGCTATGGGTTATGAGGGAGTACTATGTGTTATGTGTAACGTTAATTGAGGAAATTTACAGTGCCCGGGCACAGCATGTAACTGGTGTAAAAGGATTCCGTTGAATCCGTTCGGGGAACCCTGAGGCAGCCCGAAAGATTTACAAACGTTGTTACAAATCTTACGTGCAACGGACACTGATTGGCTGTCCCTGTACCGATCCGGACTGGACAACCCGAGCAGGTCGCACCTCGAGACCTCAGTCCTGAATTTCAAGCTGAACGCCGGGCGACTCGGACGATGGATGCTGATCATTGCCAGCCCCTCGTCCTTTCTGTCAGCATTGATGGTTCGAAACACCATCACAGGCTTCCGCAATCTCCGAAGGCAAAACTGACAGCGCCCTGTCTCAGTACCATACCCTACTTACTGGTATTTATCACCACAAGTTTATCTCTCGTTCCCCCCGGCGTGCCACGGTGATCACCCTTTGCAGGTTGGTCAGGTAGAATGCAATATACTGCAACAAAGCATGACCGCTGCACAAGCTTTACCTGCTTGAGTTACTGATATTATGATGCACCTCGGTACTGTTTCTCGTCACCCGGTAATCCGGCTCCGGAAAACCACGATCGGGAGTGTCTAAAGACCTGGAGGTAGTGTCGGAAGTGTCTGAGGATTCACCTGATGCGGCATCGGACGCGTGATCCAGTGTCCCTGGAATGATTTTACTTTCCGGCTGATCCACGAAATATATCACTACGATCACCCACTTCACGCATCATCGATCAACGAGCCATACATTAAATTACACACCAGTGTCGTCGCCGTCCGACACAGAACCGGGTTTCAGGGTAGAAATGACATACGCCCGTTCTTTCTCCGTCAAGAAACGCACCGTTTCGGGGGAGCGAGGAAGGAAAAAAGAGATCGCACCAAAGGCAAAGGTAAATAATCCCTCCTGTCAAGACTGATGAGCATCATTTCACGAAGTAGCGAGTGTACAATATACCAGAATGAATATCCAGGCCCACTCAGGCTTACCGCCTTCCATCAAGCTGGTCAATGGCAGCGGCTAGCAAATCGGAGAAAGTAACCGACAACGATCCTGACACGTAGAAAGCCGCCACCCTAGGAAGGACGTTAGACCATATACCGCAACTCTGATTTCATGTATACCGTATTTGAAGCCTCTTCCGGGGATAGAAAGAAAAAAGATGTAGAATAATTACAGGAAAGAATGCAACTGCCCCAATGATGAACAGAGAGAATGATCCCCTGGAATATTCGAACCTCCGACCAATCCAAGGAATAATCAACATGCCAGTAACCCAGAATAATCGGTGACAAACCCTTGACCCCCTATGAGCAAATGTCCGATATCGAGATGAAGGTGATGGTTGCTCACCTTGCAAGGCGGTAACCACACCCCACAATGTGATCATACTGTAGCAGGAAGCATGAGATAGGGCCCTACGTACTGCAGCGTCGAAATATATGACTACTCGTATTGTCCATCATGTTGTAATTTACCTTCAAGAGCAAGGTAGATGGAAACAGAGAGGCAATGAAAGGACTGGTGCATGATAAGGCGATGCCGAAGGCCACAAATATTTGCGCACGTACGCGTGAGCTACAGTCAAAACCATGGCGTACTATGAATTGATAAGCTAGGAAGCGAATTACCCAGAGCGCTCGACGTACCTGATCATTCGACATGGCTAGAGAAGTCTGCAAGCCAGCCACGCGCACATTCCAGATACTGGGCCTATCCTACACATCGTCTACACGCACACCGAGCATGAAGTGGAGTTCAAAAACATACCACGGCAGCAAGCAGAGAGAAGTTGGCGCATAATGGAAGAACCCATCTATCAAACTTCCTCCAGACGGTGCCGTCTAGCGCAAGATGCTCTTCTTGCGATGGTTCTTCCTTCTTGAGCTCGCTGAGGTGATTTATATCATGTGAAGCAGGACACCGGTGGGATACACCAAGCTCGACCATTGTGCACTGGGTGGGGGCCGGAGGAGCCCAACTTGCAGAGGATATATATGTGCTCACCATTCGATTGTATAAAGGGATGTCGGTACCGACAACATGCCTCGGCGGGTCTGCGTTTGGGTAGGCTAGTAAGCTCATGTACTTCAAGAATCTACTTGGGGACTGGCCATATGATGGAGTACGAGTGTCCACACTACCGCGAACCACGGGTGTACGGGTAGGATGGGTATGGGCATAGGAAGGTCAAACCGTGGCCGGACTGTCGCATCACAAAACGAGTAGAAAGACACTACTGTCCCGTGGGAGGTGCGGGTGCAGTATCACAAATTCCGCGCACGGATCAACCCTTGCCCTACCCTGTTTCAATGGGGTCGTGGTGATAGCACGTCCAGTCACCACGGTGTGAGTCGTGGAGGGTGATGATAGGAAGTTGAAAGCGAATGTCACAACTGGGGTAATATTGGAAACGCCTTCCGATCGTATTTCGATGTAAAAGCGCAATTCGAGGATGATGTCTGTCATGCGAGGGTGACTTGTCCGGAGGTGGAACCCTTTTGGAAAGTGATGCATTCTGGGGAGACGGGGGGACCACGTGGCTGTTTCACGACTAGTGCATGAGACTCCGAGCGATATAATTTGATCCGGGTGATACGCGTACTACAGGATGCGAGATTTGATGCATTAGGATGGCAAAGTCGTAGTATACTGCGACTCGGATCCGTGCCCACAGACGTGCAACTCTTCTGTTTCCTGCCAACAAAGAGGGAATGAATGATCCACATCCACATTCCAAATCGTTACCCATAATTCGCTGCAATGTTGTAAGTTAGCAAATCACCATTTGGTGACGATCAATTTTCAGACCAGGTCATTGTACATCACGCGAAAGTCCAACCTAAGTTTCCGCGGCTGTAGTCCGTGCTGACTAATCGAGACCGACACGGATGAATTCCAAATTCTTGGAGGTATCGGTGATGTCTATCGAGATCGAAGGGTTTGCGAGGACTCGGATAAGCCCAAAGACTCGGCAGAACGTGAATTGTTTAATAGCAGGATCGAACAGGATTGCATGCATCAGCAAAACAGTGTATAGTCCTTTTTGGTAGGGTACGGTCGATTAGGCTGACCAACTCAATTGAACTGACCTCAGGCTGCAGGCTGCCCGTAGTGGGTGTTGCCACGGATGTGGCCTTTCGTTGGTTATATAAAGGTGTGTTTGGTGCTGGATATTGCAATTTCCCACCGCGATTGGTACTATCACTAGGGTGATCCAGTGTCCCTGGTATGATTTTACTTTCGAGCCGATCCACGAAATACATATATCATTACGATCCTGAATCCGTCCCCACTTCACGCATTGTTCAACGAGCGATAGTGACATTCATATCTTATACACTAGCCCGCGATCTACAGGCTATATATAAACCACGCACTGCGATCTCCAAGACCCTCCGGCTCTTCTTCCTTGCTCATCTTCTGCCTCCTCTCCGCTTTCAAACGGTTTTCTCGCCATAGGTATGCCAAGTTGGCCGTTGAGAAGACCACCGTGCCAATTGACATGACGATAAACGTGATCGTCGCTGACGTGTAGTTGGGGGCGGGAGACAGAAATCCGAGGAGCCAGGTGGCAAGTATGCCGCCTAGTTGGGTCAAGATGAAGGACATGGCCACAGCGGTTGCTCGTCGGATGTGCGGTGCGCTGTTATTCGCCAACCACGTAATCAATGAGGGCGCCGCACAATATCCTCCAGGGATGGAGAAGAAAAGGGAGCCGTAGCGGACGTGGTTCGACGTACTTGCTGTGGGAATGGGTCAGGCACTCAGCCTCTTCTGGTGGATGGCTTCAACATACCGTAAAACATGGCGAAGCCGATCACTTGCAGAAGAGAAAAGAATATCGTGGTGTATCCACGGCACCCGTAGTGATCCGATAAGATGGCCGATATAAATGACACTGGTTTTGCGAGACGGATGAACATCAGAATGATCGTTTTCTTGGAATACGTACAAACAAAAGCGGTCGCGAATGGAGGTACACTCATAAGTTGAGCCTGGTTACCTGCATATCCGAGGCCAGCAACAATCGTCGGTTCGAAGCTACCGTCATCGATGTCAGCATTGGAAAGAGAAATCGACAGACTGAACTCACAAGGCCAACCCAAATAGTATCGTGCCTAATGGGACCATAGTCAATGAAGTTGAAATTAAGAGAGAACCGATTTACCACCGAGGAAGAAGACGATGACAAGTAACCATACATGCAGGGACTTGGCCGCTCTAATGACCTCTGTCCAGCTGAAGCTGTCCTTGTGGTCGTCCTCCGACACTGAACCGGCGTGTTTCAGGGTGGAAATGACATACGCCCGTTCCTTCTCCGTCAAGAAACGCGCCGTTTCGGGGGAGCGAGGAAGGAGAAAAAAAGATATTACACCAAAGACAAAGCTAAATATGCCTTCCTATAAAGACAGATGAGTGTTATTTCACGACGCAGTCGATGTACAACGTACCAAAATAAATATCCAGGCCCACCCGGGCTTACCACCCTTCCCATTGATCTGGGAGATGGCAGCGGCCAGCAATCCGGAAAATGCGCCCGACAAAGATGCTGACGCATAGAAAGCCGCAATCCTAGGAAGAACGTTAGATCATACACCGCGGCTCCGATTTCATGTATACCGTATTTGCAGCCTCTTACGGGGATAGAAAAAAGAGAGATAGAGAATAATTCCAGGAAAAAGTCCACCTGGGCAGCTGATGAATGGAGAGAATGATAGCTTGGAATATCCGAACCTTCCATCAACCCCAAGAAGAACCGACATGCCAGCAATCCTGAATAGTTATGGACGAGCCCTTGGATTCCTATAAGCAAGTCTCTGATCTCGAGATGACAGTAACAGTTACCTTGCGAGGCGGAAGCTACACCCCAGAGAGTGACCATAGTAGGAAGCATAAGATTGGGTCCAACATACTGTGGTGTCGTCGTATATGACTAGCTGTATGTCAACAGTGGTGCGACTCACCTTCAACAGCAAATTGGATGGAAGCTCGGCGATAATGAAAGGACTGGTGCATGTGGGTCCGTGCTCAGGTTTACAAAAATTCGTACACGTACACATAAGTTACAGTCAAAGCCACGGTATACTATGAAAATCAATAAGCCGCGAAGCGATTTACCTCGATCGCTCGACACACCTGATAGTTCGAGATGCCCAGCGATGTCTGCAAGCCAGCCACGCGAGCATTCCCAATGTTGGTCCTGTCCTACACATCGTCTGTCCTTGAGTATATCGAGCTTGAGACAGAGTGTGCAAACATACCAAGAACGCGAGCAAAAAGAAGCAGGTGCATAATGGGAGAATCCATCTGTCGAGCTTCCTCCAAACGATGCCCTCGAGTACAGCACGTTCGGCTTGCGACAATGTTTCCTCTGCAGGCGTGAGTCCGCCGGGGTCCTTCGTATCGTGTAAAGCGGAGGAATGGTGCAATGCCCCGTCCACGTCCATTGTACACTATGCAGTTGGGAGGTCACAGGGCGCTAAATAGGGTCTTGACTCACCATTTGATCGCATAAAGGACGGCGTTATTGTCGGCCGGTTAGTTGCGCATAACAGGGTCCGACGGGTGTAGATGTTACGTTACAGTTGGCGTGCGCCGTGGTCGCTGCGGCTGGCAAGAGCCAGCATTGCTGCATGCTGTTCTTCATCATGAGCCTCTGAACGAAAATGCATGCAAAGGAGTTTCGGAGTCAGAGTCCACACAGTGGCACTGTGACACTATTGCACCTTGGTTACTACTAACCTGGAATTTGTTGTAATCTTGCAACACGGTTAGCAGCCTGGAAGACTGGGCTGCTAAGTGTTGGCCTTAGCTTGAGACATGTTGGAAAGTATGGTTTGAAGAGTCGACGAAGAAAACTAACCCTGTAGTAGTTAAGCCAACCATTGACAAGCTCGTGCTGGACTTCAATTATCGACGTTGCCTCAGGGTAAGCAATTAAATTTGTCACTCCCGAGTTGAAGTTCTGCCTTGATCGATACTTTACTTTGGTAGTTCATGTACTAGTACATACCTAACTTGATGAATCCTGGATACTGCAAACCGATGGAAAGTTGGTGCCGTCGAAATACTATATATCATTACCATGCATTCTGGCACATCATACCTTACACCCGAGCTATTAACGATCTGTCCGCTACATGTAAACCGAGTACTAATCTCCCAGGCCCTCCGGCTATTCTTCCTTCCTCCTCCCCTCCGCTGAGAAAACCAACATGCTGGAGAACGTGATCGTGGCTGATGTGTAGTTGGGGGCGGGAAACAGCGATCCAAGCATCCGGGTCAGGCCGCGCCCGTGTGCGGACACTGCCACTGCGGTGCGTAACAGATCGTTAGCGACGCCAAGGCGCCAGTCCCCGACTCCAGCTTTCAAACCGACTGTATGATATGCTACATTAGAGTGTTTTCAAGATCTTTGGTCACTCCTTCCATGATAACACCCGCGCCCCCTCGCTTCGCCTGCGCTCGGTGGCGGTAAGGGCGGTGATCGAACAGTCCAAGTTCTTCAGACCAGGACGTTCAAGTTGTCAGCGAGAGTGGTACGTGCTGACTATTAAATTAATCGAGGCCTACGCGAATGAATTTCAAATTCTTGGAGGTATGTATCGGTGACGCCCTATCGAGATCGAAGGGTTTAAACCAAAGGCTCGACAGAATGTGCATTCTTTGGAGAGTCTATACCGTGCTCGCTGCGCAGCTAGTACAAATCCGGTCATTCATTAGTCTGGCCGCGCGTTATTGCGCATGCTAGCATTGTCACTGAGGTGGTCCAGTGGCCCCAGTATGATTTTATTTTCGGGTTGAACCATGCTGAATGCGCCCCTGGCGCATGCATCATCGACCAATGAGCCATAATTCATATCATACCTTATACACGAGCCCACGATCTACAGGCTATATATGAACCACGCGCTACGATCTCCAAGGTCCTCCGGCTCTTCTTCCTTTCGCATCTTCTGCCTCCTCACAGCTTTCAGCCTGTTTTCTCGCCGCAGGTATGTCATGTTGGCGATTGCAATGACCATCGTGCAGATAGACATGGCGATAAATGTGATCGTCGCCGTCGTATAGTCGGGGCCAGGAGATAGAGATCCAAGGAGCCAGGTAGAAAGAATACCACCCAGTTCGGCCATGAAGAAGTTCACGGCCACCGCGGTTGCGCGTCGGGTGTGCGGTGCGCTGTTGTTTGTTAGCCAAGCATTCAGCGCGGGCACCGCGCAAAACGCGCCCGTGACGGAGAAGAAAAGGGAGGCGTAACGGACGCGGCTCGATGTGCTCGCTGGGTATGTGCATCTATCAGATAGACACCCTTTTCTGGTGGATGGTTTCAACATACCGTAGAACATGGTGAAGCCGATCACCTCCAAAATAGTAAAGAATATCGCGGTGTATCCACGACACTGGTAGCGGTCCGACACGGTGGCTGAGATGAAGGACACTTATCTCGTTACAGAGGCATGAGTAATGGCAGAGAGTATTTGCTTCCGAGATACGTACGAACAAACGTGACAGCAAATGGTGGCACACTCATCAGTTGAGCTTGGTTGCCTGCATATCCGAGACCAGCAACGATCGTCGGTTCGAAGCTACCGTCGTGGTTGTCAGTGTCGGAAACAGAGAGCGACAGACCAAGCTCACTAAGCCACACCAAGCACTATCGAGCCTGATGGGGCCATGGTCAATCAAAGTGGTGAAGTTGAGAGCGTACGGATATTACCACTGAAGAAGGAGGTCACAGCGAGGAGCCATACGTGCAGAGACTTGGCCGCTCTAACGACCTCTGTCCAGCTGAAGCTATCCTTGTCGTCGTTCTCCGAAACAGAACCGGCGTGCTTCAAGGTGGAAACGACATACGCCCGTTCTTTCTCCGTCAGGAAACGCGCCGTTTCGGGGAAGCGAGGGAGGAGGAAAAAAGACACCACACCAAAGACAAAGGTAAATATGCCTTCCTGTCAAGACCGATGAGCGTCATTTCCGAAGCAGTTGATGTACAATACCAGAATGAATATCCAGGCCCACCCAGGCTTACCACCCGTTCCATCGAGCTGGTCGATAGCAGCGGCCAATAAACCGGAGAAGGCGCCGGCCAATGATGCGGAGGCGAAGAAAGTCGCAATCCTAGTAAAAATGTCACATGACATCCCGCGATATTGAATTTCATGCATACCGTATTTGCATCTGCTTTCGAGGATAGAAGAAAGAAAGATAAAGAACAATGCAAGGGGGAAGACCACCTGCCGCAATGGTGAATGGAGAGAGCGATGGTCTGGAATATTCCAAACCTTGAACCAATCCCAAGAAAAATCGACATGCCAATAACCCAGAATAGTTGGTGACGAGCCCTTGACCTCATGTGAACAGATATCCGATATCGAGATGACAGCAATAATTTCTCACCTTGTGAGACGGTAACCACACCCCACAATGTGACTATAGCAGGAAGCATGAGATTAGGTCCTACATACTGCAGCGCCGAAAGATATAACTAGTCGTGTTATTAGTGATATTTGTGATTTACCTTCAAGAGCAAGGTGGCTGGAAGCTGAGAGATAATGTAAAGACTGGCGCATGGTGAGCCGGTGCCGACGATCGCAAATATTGGCGCACGTTACAGTTAATGCCACGCTGAACTATGAACTGATCAGCTGGGAAGCAAATTGCCCAGAGCGCTCAACGTACCTGATAATTCGACATGGCCAGAGAAGTCTGCAAGCCAGCCACGCGCGCATTCCCGATGCTAGTCCTATCCTACACATCGCCTATACTTCAAGCACACCAAACATGAAACCGTGTTAAACAGCTTACCACAGCATCGAGCAGAAAGAAGCTGGTGAGTAATGGAAGAATCCATCTATCAAGCTTCCTCCAGACAGTGCCGTCTAGCGCAACTCGCTCGTCTTGCGATAATTCTTCACCCTTCATCTCGTTGAGGCCATTCGTATCATGTGAAGAAGGACACCAGTGGGATACGCTAGGTGCGACCATTGCGGGGGATCAGATGAGCCCAACTTCCGGAGCATATTTGTACTCACCATTTGGTCATCTAAGGGATACATAGTGGTACCGAGAAGCCTCAGTTAGTTCGTGTACCTTACTTACGCAAGTTTCCGCTTTCAACGGGATCACTCACATGTTGCTGGCAATGAGAAGGCCCTAAATGAGAGTTGTTGAACAGCCGTTCATTCATATAGTTGCGTGGTCATGGCTAATCAGTCATTAGTATACAACAGGGACCGATGCTTAAAGGCGTACCTAAATGCTCAAGTTGCCAGCCTGAGGGATACTATGATAACACTTGTTGGATTTCGCGTACTCGCCAGCAAGATAATCTCCGTACCTGTTTCACGTATGTAATTCCTGCTGGTTGGCACAGGTTGGCACAGACCAATCGGACTTGAAGCGCTAATACTCGGCAATCACGCGCACAATCAAAGAAGCAAGGCTGCAGCTGGCTGCAGTGGCGGAGTTGCTAGTGTTACCGCGAAATCCATCCCTGCGACGGGTGCGTTGCTTTCCTCTTAATATTGTGCATGTTAGAGAGTTGCGCACTACATAACCGCTCGAGACCCGTTGCGGTGCTTGTACATCACCAAATGCGAAAGTTGGACGTATTTTCCGCAAACTGGTGTGAAACTAATCCGTTGTGGCAGCTAATCTAAGAGCGGCATGGTTCAGCTTCACTGTTTTCTGACAGAGAGAAAAATCCATCATTTACACTCCACCTGGACCTTCGCTACCTGCTTGTCGAGCTCGCGTCGAGAATCGTCGGGAGAGCACGGAAGCCAAACAAACCCATGGGGGTGTTGGGAGGAACAGCTAGAAGACATTCCATAACCCCGGTGGTCGCAGCAATTGGATATGTCTGACGAGAATTTCCTGCGATACTGTCAGTTACAGCTGGTTCGAAAGTTGTCCGCGGGGGAGCGGTGTCAGTCAGTGAATACCATTGTGAATAACATATGCGAACATCTCTGGGATCTCACCCGTTTGCGGCATACGCCAGCTCATTGCCAACTCATTGGCATTTGCGAGTAGTCCCACAGCATGTTAGTCATGTTGGCACAAGTTCAGAAGTGCCGTCATCACGGGAGATGGATTTTGCTTCAAGTTTCAACTCGTCATGACAACCCTTCCTCCTAAACCTGACGCCCGGCCCTGGATTTATCGCGTTCTCCGAGCGTTGCAGTTTGTTCCGCGCTCCGCGGTTTGTTCTTTGAGCGCTTCAATATCTTCCTTGGCGCTTCGCTTCGTTCTCTCCGCATCGACCTTGAAAATGGGCAATACATTGCATTCTTCGGTCAGTATCCCCACCGTCACCATTTCCGCAATTGATAGGGGTCATCATGGCATGGTCAGCCTTCAAGTGGGGTAGGGGCCCTCTGGAGTGGAGTAACTGGCAGCGTCGAGCCCAAAGATTGAATCAACGTCGATATGGCCATCAAATGGAAAATGAAAACGGCACGACGACCTCGGGTACCTCTGTCCACGATTAAAGAATTACCAGGGCCGAGGAATCGAATCTCGCTTGCCAGGAAATGGATTGACTAGTAGTACGAATGATCAAACGAGTGGTTGTTTATCCTTGTTGGTTTTACAAGCACGGCACTAGTATTGTCACGGCAATCTGGGAATGACCTTCTTTGCAGCTGGCGCAGATGAGTTCAATTCAACGGATCCGTGCATGCACAGACAGCAATCTCCGGAAATAGTTTTCGTCAAGATGGGTAGACAGAGCAGTCTTGCTTAACACGCGCAGCGAGTCTCAATACGCCAGTGGAATTCGCACCGCATGGATGTCACAGCACTTGCATCAATGCTCCTTCATCGCTCTCTGTCGCATTTGCGGCGCTGGGATAGGTGAGGCGCCAGGGAAGGCTGTATGTGGTCATCATCCTACCATGGCGTTGTGGTAAACACAATACCCGGAGAGCGCTCGGTATATAAATAAAGGAAGTTACGTCAGCAAACAAACAAGAAAAATAGAGTGCCGTACTTGCCGTTGGTGTCTGAGGCCTCTTAGAGACGTTATGCTGGTACCTGAAAGTTGTTAGCCGATAAAAGCACCGAGTGGTAACAAACGACCTACATATAACTCATTGCAGGTACCTCAGTTATTTCTCTACATCTTAGCCGATATAGGCTCCGAGTGATAACAAGCGACACAACACTCAAGCGGCTGTGTCTAATCATTGTTCTGTCGCTTCAGTGCTTCACTCGTACCTCATTACGAGACAGAGTTGCCAGCAAGGTCGTAACTCGTGAGTAGAATCACCTCCATTTCGCGAGAGCCATAGAGCAGAATACACTGTACTTCCAAATACCCATCAAGAGAGTGCAACACCAAGGCAACCCAACATTGTCAACCACCATGCACGATACAAAGCACTCCAGCCCTCCTCGTCGATAATCCTTTTTGCGCAGTCAACCAGGCCAATATATGGTTCCCGATCGCTTCTCAACCTATTGAAATGGATTTCAGTGCTTAATGGTTCTTGATCAAACCCTGAGAACGTACCTTATAACGTCCTCCTCAATTCCGGCATATTCCACCGCTTCTTCTGCATCGCCTTCCTCCTCCTGAGAGACTGAATTAAATTCAGGCGCAGCATGATTTCGCTGTATAGCGAGCCTAATGATAATGACTTCGAGAGGTGTAAGGACAACCGTGCTAGCCAGTGCAAAGACGAAAAATATGGCCAATTTGACCACAGAGACGTCTTCCCTGGAAAAGAGGCCATGCTGGGAAAGTTCAGGGAGGAGCAACCGCCGGACGGTCCCCAGCACGAGAACGACGTATGCAATATGCGAGACCTGGGCCGCAAGGAGGCCGGGCGTTAGGTACAAGATCCACGGGCGCCGACGTTCGGTGGGTGTCAACAAAACACGCAGGGAATAAATAGCATTGAAGTAAGGTAGCTTATGTGGCGTGGTGATCGCCCTGCGACACGATAAGCTCTGAGGGCTTGAAGCTGACGAGAAAGGTATCTTACCGATCGATTATGATTGTTTGAGGCAAAAGGATCAGCATAGCGAATAGGCCGTACACGCCCAGGACACCGATCGATAGGGTGCTGTAGTCTAAGGTCCCGTGGCGAAGGATGCTGTAGCTTAGGAAGAGTACGACAACCAATAACATGGATAGGGTGGCGATGGCGGTTAACAAAAGGGCGGGCACTGATGTACTGTCAGTAGTTCCTCGTAAGCTCGCGGAGAACTAAACACACTGAGTCCCCTGTACAATCCCGGCCATCCCTGTAGTGTTTCGAAGGAAACAAGTTCTACGGTGCACGAAGGTCAAAGCAGAGTAGTAAAGCGCACCTCAATTCTGTAAACCCTCACCAACATGGCGAAGAAGGAAGTGATAACTGGGCCAGTATGAGGTTGTACATCACCCTCTGGATCGAGTTGGAGACCCTTGGGGTTGTAGTGGGCCCTAAACCTGACGAGTGCGCCGGAAAGTGGGATCAAGATCACTACCGGAGCTGCAAACCCCACTAGCAATACTAGTAGCATGACAATGAAAGCGAGCATGTCTAAGTGAGGGGAGAGGGTGAGATACTAATCTGCAAAGCCGACGAGTAACGTTATCGCTTGACGACTCTTAACGACTCCTGGCCCACAGAAGGGAGAGTTCTGATTGGCTACGTGTTTCCACGAGGTTAAGGTTAGGTTCTGCAAGTATCGCCAAGTCTGTCTTGAAGCTTGACTTCCCACAGGTGTCGAAGATCCGCCTGATGCCATCCGCCCATCTCGGAAGGAAAAAGTTACGACGACAATTTTAAATGAATACATACACAGCATGTCTTTGATTGTAACGCTACACACGATTGGGTACCACTGGACCTTCATGAACCCGAGGCGAGAACGAGAACGTTGCGTGCTGATGGCCTACAGAATGTCAGACCGACAGAGCGGGCAGCTCGATGAATGGCTCGTTTTAAACCACTGTTCGTGTCCCACACATGGTCAAGACCTCGGAGTAGAGACGTAGTTTCAAAATGAACTTGCCTTGTACAGACAACTGGCGTGGAATCGGTTCTTGCATGTCTTGCACGGTTTCTGAGGTAAAGTCGCGTCCATCACGCTAATGATGCTGCGAGAACGAAAAGTATAAGCAATGGTGACAGGCTAAGGAGGAAGAGCAAAGCATACGAATAGCATATCGCACACTCCACTTGCCCGGAAAAGTGGAGAGTCACGTTTTTGGTGAACAATGTCAGGCCATCGACGATGCGGCCATTCTTTCGGGGATGAGTCATGTCACGTTTCTCGCTGCGGTCGTCGAGCTCACCTGCTGCCATACGATTTGCTGTACGCCAAGTATCCAAGCTCTCCATTTGTCTTCTGAGACACCCACCATCTTGGTGTCCCTCACTTCGAGCCTGTGCAGAGGCCAGTCACTCGGCATCCGAATGGAGAGCTCGAGGGGCTGCTCGTCGACCATGTACGACGCCGTCACTTCGCCACAGGCGGGTGAAACCTTGATAGTTAGGTTCTCTGTCGTCGAGAGTCCGGACGAGGCATCTGGTTGTCGGACCTGCGCCAGTTCGGCCTTGATAATACCCGGTGAGAAGTATGATGACGTGTAGTCGATAACGCGCGTAAGAAGTTGCTTATCAGTACAGTCCGAGATCCATGAACGGATAAGGGCAGGGACGGTGAGCAGAGCCCGATGGTAAAGGTGGGCAGCTAGCAGTTGTAAACTCAGTGGACTCTCTGGTTCGAAAGCTGTCCAGAGGGATAAACACCAATTCGAAACAAGGTGAATCTACACATACTCTCCAGATAAAATTCGTCGACCGCCCACACGTCCAACTTGAATACCTGCTTTCCGCCACTGAACAAACCAAGAACGTCAAATATATTCGGGATGAAATGTCGAGAAATGATGGCGAGGCTCCGCATGTGGCTGAAATAACCCGAACGAACTTTCATTGACTACGCCCGAGGTCAGCATCGTATGCTTGCAGCGTAATCGAGAGCATATACGTACTGCATCAATAAACAAGTCGAATGTGATCATCCATGCAAGCAGGTATCCGGACACTTCCTTGTTGCGCGGAATTGACTGTTCGTCTAGGTCAAGCACCTCCCCTGAGCTAGGGCTCTGCTGTAATATGGCGAGGAGCTCAGAAGGCAACTCTGGCTTCACCGCGTCCTCCGTGTCGACGCCAGCCTCGATTACATAATGCTCCGTTCGCTTTCGAGCAGCATTGTGGAGCAAATGGTAGCCCATTCGCTGGACTTCCTGGGATTGGTCTCCCAGTAGGTGGCACATCTGCAACGTTTCTGTCGACACTAAGGAATAAACGGAAAGGTATATCTCCTTACACTTGGTAAAGTCTTCTCACTCATCATTGTAGATGGCATGTCTTGGATGACAGACAACGCCAACTCTCGGCATAACATACGAGGTTCAGAGTAGGACATGGCGACTGCATTGCATCAGCCCCTGAATTAACAAAGATAAGAACTGATTACTCGCCCGTGTTAACCGCGATCACGTCCCTGATAAGTCCCAATACCGTCGCTTTCCTCTCATACCAGTTTGCGCGAAGAGGCTTGTTCGTCAATGCTAGATCGTCAATGGCAATTACCAGTCTCAACGTCCTTCCAAGAGTCGTCAACGTTGCACTGTCTGCCAGGGAGCAGTTCTGTGAAATATCAACACCCACCATCTCAACTTGAAGCAAACATGACGCACCTCCAAATTATTTTCGATCACATCCCAGATGAAATCCCAGTGTGACCCAGGAACGTTCTGCAAGATCGGAACGAGATGGAAAAACACCAGTGTCATGGCACTCTCCACATCCTCATCGACACCGTCTCCATCATCTTCGTCGGCAGCAACCCACGCCTGACACGCCTTCATAACGTTCACGGCGCGCTGTTGTGGGAGGAAGACGACGTCGGAGTCGGGGTCCGGTGCCGTGGCGGCTAATAGCCGAAGGGCGACGAGACCCGTGGTTGATGCTGCGCCAGGACGAACACCAACAAGCGAAGCAGCTAATTCGTTACGATACCTGTCCAGTTTGGGAGGCTCCGGCGCATGTGTAGTAATGCAGGCTAATATGGTGATGGTGGTCTGGAGAGCTAAGAGGCATCAGTGAATAAAGGTCGTCAGAGGCAAACGAAAACAAAAGCTGACCTGTCTTTTCCAACTTCCTCGCGAAGGCCAACCACAGATCAGCATCATCCTTCGTAGCATCACTAAACAAGTGCTGCAGAACGATGCCGAGCACCGCTGTATCCCTCACTCTGTCTTTCTCTTTGGCGCGACGAGCGACTACAATGGCAAACGACGCTAGACTCCCGTCATCGAGAGCGACCGCGCCATCCTTACTCATTAGCGAGTTCACTACTTTGGCGTGCACGCCATCCTCTACACGGCCCAAGAGATAAGTGGCCAGTGATTTGACCCTCTCCGCGACATCCTCAAGATGGTCCCTCGTAACATCAAACGTCACGAGGCCATCTCGTATATCCTCCACGCGGAGGTATTCATTCGCGTAGAAGCCAAGAGCGAGAATGTGACGTAGTGCCCAGAGGTTTGACCGTGCGACGGTACGTGAAGCGGTGAGGTGTGCAAGTAGAGCGGAAACGGCACGTGCATACTTCCCACATGTTGGGCTCGGAGGAGTAGGGGTGATTGAAGAGGTTGGGAGTGTGGGGTCAAGGAGCGCCAAGCTCGGAGAAGTGGTTGAGGAGGGAAGGGAAGATGAATCCAGCATTGTGTCAAATTCTTCGCGCGACGGTAGAATGTCTCTTAGAGGGTCAATACGAGTACCTGGAGGGGAGGGAGTGATGCATCGGATGATGTATTCGGGTCTGGACGGTGAATTAGCGTTGGTGACGAGAAACCTAACAGACAAATCGTGTACCCACCTGATCTCCGCTTTTGCGTCGACAATAACACTTTTTAACTTCCCCTTCACGAGGCTACCCACGATCTCTTTCATCTCTCGTTGTCTGTCGCCCTCTTGAGAAATCCAAGAGCCCCACAACGCCTTCGCATCTTCCACCCACTTGTCGCTAGATGCCTCTCCCTGATAGGGAATGACATAGCCAAGTAAGAATATACCTGTATAGAGCTCCGCTCCAAGGTCTCCAGTGAATTCATAGCCCGAATCAGCCAATTTCTTCACAAGTCCCACGGTAGGGCCAACCTCAACCAGATCTGGAGCTTCGTCCAGCTCGGTCGAGGGTTGAGACGCACCAGGGAACCTTACTCTCGCGTCCGCAAAAGTGGTAACGCTGTTCGAGAGCACGGACGCAATCGTCGCCAAACAACCAGATGAGATGAATGGTGCTAAAGATATTTCAGAAGCCAACCAAAAACAGATGACTGAGCTTCCATACCTGGAGCACTCAACACTCTCGCTACCGCTACCTCCTCATTTCCCCGGCCACCCGCTGCGATTACATTGCTCACCAAACGTTCTACTAGTTCGTCCATTGCTGCGCTCGCCCCTCTGAGATGTATCGGGAGCGAAGCGCCGACAAGGGGGGTCAACAACGATAGTGCTACCTTCGTTTCAGAAGATGCAATTGCCCCTAGAAGCTCCGTCCAGAACGCTTGTGTCTGCAGCTGTCCGCGCGACTGATCAAGGGATCTAGATCGATGTCCAAGGTACACCAACACTCCTGGTGTCGACACTTGCAGAAGCGCTACGCAATGTGCGACGAATATGGCGTCGATACGTGAAGCAAAAGACCCGTCATCGCAAAGCGAGGGCCCAAATATTTCCATGAGTTTCACGAGTGCTGCGAGAGGAGCCTTGGCGGTGTCCGCGATCGATGTCTGGTCTGAAGAGCCTAGGGCAGTTTCGAGAGCCTCGATGACCCTTCGTATATAAACTTCTACCGCGCCGCGTGTCTTCTGACCCGCATGAGTACCAGGCGTAAACGTGGAAGTAAAGTGGTAGAAGAAAGTGGGTGCGAGGTCAAGTGTACCATCAGAGGTATGGAAGGAATTAAGGATGGTTGAACAAAGCGCGTCGAAGGACGCGTCAAATAGATCTGCGAATGTAGTCAGGGGTCCTGCAGGTCGGAAAAGCCAGTAAAGCACAATAAACATCAACGTACCGTCCCCGATCTTCCCAACCCTTTCGGCTGTACGCGCTACGACTTCAGCAGCTTCAGTCCCCTCGACCCGCAGCCGCTTCGTGACGAGTTCAATCCATAAACGGGAGAATTGGGATGCGAGGATATTTTTTGCATCATCGTTCGTATGTATGGTAATATTCTCCGCGTGCACCCCGCGTCGAACGATTAAGACTAGGCATTCACTGAGTGCCTTGAGCCATGACGAGGCTGCTGCTCGTCTATCGAGGAGCCCTGCGTCGAGCGGAGCCCAGAAGGAGGTAAGCAGTTGCGAAATAGGGTGGATACTGGGTCCCCGTTCACTGCTCTCTTTGTCGTCGACTGGTGAGGCGGGTGGCAGGGTGACGGGAAGAATCTACATGTGCCCACGTTCAAGCGGAACTCAGGATATCCAGAGTGAACCATACCGATTTCGGAATCCCAGCCAACACGACTAATATCAACGGATAACCTTCTAAAGGAGACCCAGAACATCCTAGCTCAAGGAATTGCAGGAATTCCGTGTACGCTTCAGATGTCGGTTGCCCATTGGGAGGCGACTCGGTAGGAACATTAGTGACATCGTCATCACTGCCCCCTTCGGATTCAGAGTCTGAATCGGATTCCGCATCCGCATCCGAGTCGGAGTCAGAGTCTTCACCCTCCGTGCCTTTAACATTGGCATCAAGGTCGTTGTAACCCTTTGACGCACTTTCCATGTTGATCGTCCATGCCTGGCTATAGTCTGTTACGCCGTGAATGGTACCACGATAACATATCCAGATGAATGTAATCATACCTCTGAGGAAGACCATCAAAGGACCTCCTAAAGTTGCCCGCACGCCAATATCGGTTTCAACCCAGGCTGAACGCAGTAAAACCGTGCTTAATATCCGAACCAGGGATGCTGGTAATTTGCCTGGTGCCAGAAAACGTCAGTCATGTGACGAGGACTGTGTATATGCGCCGCTAGCTTGAAGGTTACACGTGTAACCAACACTAGATGCATATCACACTCGGATGCACCCCGAATAATGTACAGAGGGAAATGCAAGGCAGTAGACTTTCTGCGAACACGCATACGAGGAGACGGAACAAACCTTTAAATACCCTCATTAAAGATCCTACAAGGGCCCACGCAGCTTGCCTGACTGCAGGCTGACCTTGACCGAATGAAGCGAGGGAGAACGGACAAAGTTGTTGGTTGACTGGATCTGAAAGTGGAGAAACGGCCGCGGGATGAAGAGTAGACCAAAACGCGAGAGATGATAGGGGTGTTGTCAGGATAGGGAGGTCGGTCGCAGAGGCGGAATCGATTTCAGGCCAATTCTCTGGATAAGGTGCGTCAATAGTCGAACAGCACACACGAAAAAAGAATGAGGGGATGACAAAAAGACATCTCACCGACTGCCGAACAATGAAAGATCCGACGTACCTAGGATCCACCTGACAACGCCCAGGGCGCCTACCCTTAACCTTCCAGCTCGGTCCGAGTCATTCTCTTCACCCACGCTGTCTCCCGCCACTCGATCAGGCAGCGAAGATGGAGTAGGCGAAGGAGAGTCAGAGGAAGGCGGGACGTATCGACCGCTTTTCTTCTGTTGTGATTGTGGTGTTGTGCTCCCTTTCTTCCCTTGGGCGACGCCTTTACCTTGGGTACAGGTTTAGCTTGGGTTGCACTCTTACCATGTGGCGCACCTTTGTGACCCTGTTGAGGAGCCGAAACTACGGGGGGAACAACAACAACAGGAGCCGGATTCAAAGCTGTGTGGAAGCCCTGTGGATCGAGGACGGTGCGCTGAACAAATTTGAGAAGGATAATACGAAGCTGAGGGTCAAGAGTGATCTTTGGCTGGGATCGCGTGCGATGGATCTGAGGACTAGCACGATGTTCATCTTGTCTATCTGCGGCTGGGCCGGGAGTCGTGGTGATGAAGTCCGCCCAAGACCTCATGCCAACAGCGGTGACCCCTCGATCAACGTCGTGTGCAAGCATTGCCCATGTCCCTAAGAATGTCTCCAGTTCACCTTGAGACGCAATTTCGCTGGTCCACGCAAGGAGGGCCTCACGTGCTGGATCAAGGCGAAGAAGGGAGAGATGGAAGGAAGCAGCAAGATGGCGGAGACGCCGGGCCGGGTTGGTGAAGAGAACCGGAACACGGTGGAGCTAGAGAAGGAGTGAGTCGTCCCCGAAACCAGATGGAATGTGGAGACATACCCAGACCGGCAACATCCTGACCACCATGTCTGCCTTCCCGCCTTCGTCCTCATACCGATCGTGGTCACGGTCGCGCGATGCCTGCTCTTTGATCGCGTCTTCGACCCACTTTGTGAGTTCCTCCATCGCTTTCCCTCGCGTAACGGCATCTTTTTTGCCCAATGCCCTGAGAACGACAACGAGCTCTGGCGGCAACAAATGAGCGAGACCAGTGGTATCGAGTGGATCGAGGACCGGCGGGGCTGGTTTGGTTGGTGGGATGTAGACTTTCTTGCGCTGTTCTCTGGCTTCCCTCTTGGACAGCTTGGAGTCCTTTCCTCCCTTGGGCTTTGATTGTTTAGGGACAGGTACAACGGATGGGGTTCCTTGGGCGGCTTTGCGTGCGTTCTTCTTGCGCGTGCCCGACGATGCGGACGATTTCTGGCCTTTGGCCATCGTGTGCGACGGAGGGTATCGACGTATGATCTGGTCGGAACGAAATCGAAATGTAGAATTAGTGCGCTGAGCCCTTGCCCTCCCTGCAAGTCAGCTCAGCTAGTTGCTGTACAGGCGTTGTCGATCATCCGCGGAACCTTAGCCGAAACAAGCACTCAGTCTCGACTCGGATCACCGAAATTCACAGACTCAAAGCTCAGCTTCCTTTCACACTCATCCAACACGCTGATTTCCGAGGTCCGTAGTCAGTGCTTGGGCCGCGGGCGCGTACGAATGATTTCCTGGCTGGCCCACTCCACCATTTTTTTCGTCACCATCGTGATGAATACTGCATGGCTGATCCGACCAAGATTGGACTGACCAGACGCCATCGGTCCTCCGAGGAGCGTCTTCAACGCACCAGGCAACCGTTGCAATGTGTCCATCATCCTCATCGGACAACACGGTGCATCATAGATCAGGGACTTGGAGACACCCTCGCATTGGACCCCCTTGAGATAGGGAGTCAAAAACTCTATGGCCATGTTAGCTATCACCTTCTGGATCCTGCGCGCCGTTCAGGCCAGGTGCGCCAATAATACTTCGCTCTAATAATGGTCTACTACCAGTAGTGAAACAGATTCAACTGACGAATGCTGAATGGTTGATCTCCTGCCATCACCTTGGCATTCTCGTGACAAGCTCATTGCAGGTTGCTCAGAGTCCCCCGCTCGAACTTATCGCGTCCCCACAAGAACATGACATTCGTTCTTGGACAACAATCGTATTTCAGCAGGAAAATTGGATGGCCAGGATAAGTTCAGCTTCCATCGTGGTGATGAACACAGGCTATGCTCAGCCTCCATCAAACACTGGATATAGCTCACCACTTTGATCAACTTCGATTTCCACCAGAGAGCGATGCACTCCGCCCTATAATTCAACTGTTACATGTAACACCCGTTCAATTTTCCTGTACCCACATGTGCTACGAGATTGAGATACCCCTTCTTACCGGGCTGCAGCTGTCGCAGTGGTTAGGGCTTGCATCTACAACGCTCTTACTTTATGACCATGCAATTAACTTAGCCGATGAGGTGAGTTGTGGTGTTGACTCCTCCTACCCAAACTCTACATGATCACGCAGGTGGAGTATTTTTGGAGTGGCGCGTGGACATTCTCCAGAGGAATGTATCTCTGTGTAGGTGTGGTCGGTGCGTAGAAATTTCTGTCTGCTGATATATATCACTAGATACGGTACTTGGGTTTTATGCAAGCAGTGTAAGCAAGTTCCCCGGCGGTTGACGCTGGTTTACTGACCGCAACTTGTTTCCTCAGAATTTCGATCCTGGGTGAGACAATAACTGGTCAACCATGAGCGTCCACTGACCACGACGAGATAGCCAATTGTTTCAGTCTTTTGGTTAGTAGCATGCCGTAGCATCAATGCTGGTCTCATACTGACTATACGTTCTTCACTTAGTCGTAAGCGTCGGCATGTACAAGGTCTCCATTCGCTGATTACGCCCAGCCCCATTCTGGCTGCTTTCTTGTACTATACCCTTACAATCTGTGCCATGACCCTCTGTCAAGGTGCGCCGACGCCCTCTTTGCGGTAGTTGGCTCTGATTTTCGGCGCAAACCAACTAGTCACTATCACGATACGCGTGTGGTATCTGTTTGCTCATAGCCCAATTATCAGGAGCATTTCTGTCAAGGCTTATATAATTACTACTCTGGCCTCCTTGGTGCTTTCAGGCGTGTTGTAGCCTCATGTGCGAGCCGGGATACCTCAAGCAGGCACAGAACCTCCCCGCACACCCTTGATTGCGTGGTTATTTGTTCCGTCACTGTTGTTCCACAGCTTATTGTTTGCGCTCAAAGTCTATCGATTCGTGACGAGTCCCAAATACTTGCAAACAGGCACTTTTCTATGGCGGTTCTTGAAGGAGTAAGTGAATTTAACCATAATCTCTGTTCCATGGGGCTGCGCTCAGACTATACAGAGGGATGGTCATGTACGCATGTGCATTAGGTAAGACATATTCTCCCTGACACAACTCGGATTTGTGAAGTAATGGGCGTTAGGATCGCTTCTGTTCATCATGATTGGGCTCACGATGACTGATCCTTCTCATATTCCGGTAAGTAGTCACCTTCTCGAGCTATCCAAAACTTTAAGTAACCACTCTCGATTGAAAAGCTGTATGAAACGGCGTTTCAGGGGGGGTACGTTCGATTCGTCACAGAGCACATCACTGGTTCAATTTTCAATTCAGCATTATCTTTGTCACGTTAACGATTGTTTCGGTGTGCCGCGCAATGCTCAGTATCAAGTCGTTGGCGTCGACCTTGCACGTTGACCCTGGGTGGTTGCTCAACCATGCAGAGTTGAGCCGTGTTCAGTGGCGCCAGGGTGCGACGGAAGGTGAGATCGTGGTGGAGGCCTTTGACCTTCCCGTCGTGTCTGGCCCACCCCAGGATGTCGAATCTACGCTATCAGTAGACATGAAGGGCGCGAGCGGTTCCTCGGGCAATACTGTATCAGGGTACCATAACTTGTAACTTGTAACTTGTAACTTGTATCATCTTTGCTTTATCTTGTACTACACTCGTTCTATCAATAGATTCAATACCACCATCGCCTGATTACCGTAGCGAGCGACTGGAAGGCTGGCGCGTGAATTGACCCCTTGTCATCATCCTTGTTCATTGGCGAATACTCAACATCGCATTAATGGGGTAGTGGTAACCTGGGTCGTTGCCATCGACCCGCCGGGGGTTCGATTCCCCCTTAATGCATTGCGATGTCTTTTTTAAAAACCTGGTCCATGTTTACGTAACCCAAATTGTGAGCCGAACCCCACGAGCACAGACGTGAGCAGGATGTCTGCAGTGACGACGAGGTCGATTTACGGGGTCGTGCGACGCGTGGCGTGTTCTACCACCACGACGAACAGACTCACTGTGCTCCGTCTTCGTGAGTTTCTCTGTGCTGTCTATGGTCCTCTGACGGACTCAAATGTATTCAAGCTTGTCCGAGCCATACCCTAGCGCGACGATACCTGAACGCTGTCGCGTCCTCGTCCTCTGCAGTGCCTCTTCCCAACACAGAACAGGCGGTTCCTAGTGACGGTACTGGGCTCAACATAGACACCAGGGTCGGAGAAGACATCGCTGCAACCAACGTCAACCAAGGCGAGAATAGAAATGCAGACGATGGTGCTTCGAATGAGGTTTCTCTATCGTTCAAATCTCTGAAAGACCGGGTCAACCATGATACGCTCAAAGCACTTACAGCCCATCCCCTCCAACTTGAGACAATGACTCCGGTTCAGGAGCGTATTGCTGCCCTCTTGCCCGACCTCGCTCGCCCTTGGGATCCAGAAGAAGTTGTCCCTCCGAACCTTCCTAACCCCTTCCCACCCAACTGGAAACCACATGTAGTCGACTGGAATTCCCCTCGCGACATCCTTGTACGAGCCAAGACAGGCACTGGAAAAACCATTGCATACATCATCCCAGCCATCGAGTCACGACTCAACTACGTCGAGCATCATGCAAAACTCGCTGTCACCAATGCCGGACTCGAACGTTCTCCTCACATCGCAGGGAGCGCCAGACTCGCGTACCGACGTCGCTCTGCCGGCCCGCTTATCCTCGCACCTACACGGGAGTTGGCCATTCAGATTGCAAGCGATGCACAGAAGCTCACTACACACCAAAAAAACTTTGAAGTGCAGTTGCTGGTCGGCGGCGCTGGGAAGGCCCGTCAAATAAAAGACTGGTTGGACTCATCACGGGACCTTGTGGTTGCGACTCCTGGACGGCTCAGGGATCTCCTGACCAACGAACCAGAGTTTCGACAGGGGTTTAAAGGCTGCCCTATGGCAAGTTTCAAGCTTTTGACTACGTTTGTCTCACGTCTAACAGGCAGCCAGTTGATTCTAGACGAGGCAGACACGCTACTCTCTATGGGATTCCGCGATGACATTGATGCAATTGTTTCCTTCCTTCCCCGATCTCCCGTTCGCCAAACTTTCCTCTTTAGCGCGACCATGCCGCGCGCTGTCCGCCAACTTGCGTCATGGATTCTGTCCCAAAACCACGCATTCGTCGACGCTGCCCCACCAGAGCCGGATTTAACACCGCGTCGAAACGAGGAGCCTACGGCCCATACTAAACTCGTGCCATGTGACGACGAACTTACGACGCACGATCACATCGAACAGTTCCACACCCTGTGTCCAACGCCTTCCGACCAACTACCAACCCTGCTGAAATTGTTGGCGCACGATCAGCTCGCGCACGGTTCAAGCTCAAAGGTGATCGTCTTCTGTACGACTGTCCAAACGACGGAATTGTTCTCGATATTGTTGCGTTCACTAGCGGAAGAAGTACTACCTGACGACACCACAGAGATCGTGACGATGCATTCGAAAATGAAACAGTCGGATAGAGATCGGACCCGGATATTGTTTCACAAGGCTGGAAAGACCCGAAACGGAAAACCGACCGTACTGGTCAGCTCAGATGTCAGCGCGAGAGGGGTGGACTATCCTGGGGTGACAAGGGTCATTCAAATCGGTATCCCAAGTAAGGAGACCATGTATATCCACCGGATAGGGAGGATGGCCCGAGGCGTCGATTCCTTCGTACCTGGAAAAGGGAAGGAGGATAACAAACCCATCGTGCGCGCAGACTTGTTGTTATTGCCTTGGGAAGCGGGGTACATGAACTGGCAACTGACTAGCCTCCCCATAAAGCCACTTCCGAGCTCCGTTCTCGATCGCCAGATTGCCTCTCTTTCCCCACAGTCGTCCACCCTGACCACCGAGTTCTTGAAGTCTGCACTCGCGGAGATACAGCGCCGTATCGACCCTGCTGACGTTCGGCGTGCGGCTGCCTCTCTGCTAGGATATTACCTCCCCCTCACACCCTCACTGCGATTGCAACCGACTGCGGTTCTAGCAGGCATTTCTTCTTGGGCCTCTGAATGTTTCAATGTCTCGATACCGGCTATCGCAAGGTTTCCGAGGAAGTTTACGGAGGCTTACGAGCAGAGTACCCAGTCTGAGAAGACGAAAGGTCTCTTCGTTGACGGTCTAAGGATTGCTGGCCCTTCCTCGCTTGGAAGGGTCAAGTCCAAGAATCGTTCGGTTTGGGAGGGTGCGAATACGTTGAGGAAGAAGCCGAAGCGGTGGCATTGATGATGGAAGGCTTGCCTGTACCATGGTACCAGTTGTGCGTGAATGACCGCCCCCAGCTGGTTCTTGGCCGATCGTGCGTCACCTTTCACTGTTCAGATATACTTTATCGACCTACCTCATGTCCGTTTTGGTTCGTCCCAGTCACAACTCACCTACTTGCCTTCCATCGATTATCCTGAGAAATATACTGCGACACAACACCATTGCTAAGGCAGTCATTGCGGAAATAAATGGAACTCGGGCTTCGATTCACCGTCCGAGATGCGGTTGGACGCATTTTCTTACATTTATGTACAGTTGGAATGGACTTGTTGCCCCTAGTAGTACACGACTTTGTACTGGGATGCTTTTGCCCTCTTCAACTAATCCAACTGAGGCGATGCCCGCGCGGGCGTGATTCCGTTGCTAACGGGATGCTCCCTCGTCCGCGCCCTCAATACTTCTTCGCTGACCATGACATCTTCTGGATGCGGTGGCTTGAAAGACCTCAACTGTTCTTCCAGTTGTTCCTCAAACACAGAGGTGCCACACGCAGCAGCGACAAAGCCAAGGAACGGCGGGGACGGATTCAATGGCCGAGAACAAAATTCAGGGTGGGGCTGAAGCCCCACGAAGAACGGGTGGTCCCTGAGTTCCAAAATCTGCATTCGCTCACCGCGCTCGTCTTTTCCCACAAAGGTGAGTCCCGACGCCTCGAGACGGGCGACTTCTGCAGGGTTCACCTCATAACGGTGACGGTGACGTTCCCACGCCTTGTCTACGTTGCCATAGAGTTTGCGTGTGTTGGACCACGTCGACGTCGAAGGATGGATGCCATTAGTGGCAGGGTGACCTTGGCCGGTACCGTCTGCGATGGGAGTAGACGAATATTCAGAGGAAGACGTCTCTGGATCGGTAATGTTAGCACAAGGTTGGAAAACCGTCGGGCGTAGACCAAGACGCATCGTTCCTCCCATGTGCGTGCGCGATATTTCAGGCATGAAAACGATGAAAGGGTGAGCTGCATCAGGTTGGAACTCGGCCGACGTCGCGTCTGCATCCTCGGGTCAACACAAGCCATAAAGTCGGGGTATTCATCAAGAGAGGTCGGAGCTCACCGTGCACGCCAAGCACGCTCCTCGCCCACTCTATTACAGCCATTTGGAACCCAAGACAGATTCCCAAAAATGGTATTTTCTGTTCGCGTGCCCATTTAATTGCGAGGATCATACCCTCTGTTCCACGCTGTCCAAAACCTCCAGGGACGAGAATACCCCTTGACCAACGATCTCAGCGTAGTTTCTCAAACAAAAAAGTCAAAGGGCATACCCGGCACCCACGACACTGCGCCATGCGTCATGGTACTTGGCAGGATCGGACACCTGTGTACGAGGTTCGAGGTCCGAAGATTCCACCCACTATGTTGTTCTCCAATTAGCATATAATTATACAATCCGAAAGGTTTAACGAGCCTGAATGATAAGCTCATGCTTGACGCGAAATGCGGAGTGCTCAAGAGCTTTTATGACAGACATATACGAGTCCTTGAGGTCAGTATATTTCCCAACCAGGACGACCTTGACCTGGTCAAAAAGGCGGTCTTGGCTGGTGTGGTGATGAGGGGAGGGGATGGTGTCCGAGATACGGATGACATCAAGACATACTTTTTTATCATGCTTTTCCATTTAACGCCAAGAGATAAACCTTCAGATATCATCTCCTCCGTAACCTTGACATCCGGGAGGTTCAGCCGTTTGCGAAGATAGTCAACAATTCCTTGGGCCTGGAGCAGCAGCGGGACATGATACACGGAAGTCACATCATGCACACCGACTACTTGCTCAGACGCAACATGACAAAACATGGAGATCTTCTCCTTGGTCGTTTTTTCCAGTGGCTTGGGTCCCAGCAATCGACACGCAATCTATAATATTCGGGTTTGGCTGAATACGGCAAAATGCCCATAGAGACTACGACTCACTAGGTCAGGAAGCAATCCCAGCCCTCGCAAAGCATGGACGGTCGTCTGTGTAGGCTTAGTCTTCTGCTCGCCGTGCATATCTGGTATCAGCGAGACATGTATAAGAGCAAAGTTATCATGCCCAACTCGAAACTGGAACTGCCGCATAGCTTCAACGAAGGGAGCGGATTCTATGTCTCCGACAGTTCCTCCGAGCTGAGGGCACTTGAGGTAATTTCATTCAAGAAAAACGATCGCGCGTACCTCTACCATACAAAGGTCTGGTTCCTCGCCAGAATTGTCGACTGGGATTTTCGAGACACGGTCTATCCAGTCTTGGATAGCATCCGTGACATGGGGTACGATCTACCGAGCAGCCCGTCAGGCTCTCATATGTGCTGATGGCGAACACGATCCCACCTGGACCGTTTTTCCGAGATACTCGCCTCTTCTCTGTGCTAAAGCTCAACACGGCAAAATGAACCACTTGGACGCAAACAAACCTCCTTATCGATCACTTCTTGATAGATCTTACCAGTAGTTATGTTGTTATCTCTCGATAGTGTGACATCCAGATAGCGTTCGTAGTTTCCCAAATCCAAATCCACCTCACCGCCATCATTCAAAACATATACCTCACCTGGTGAGGATACTCAGGAACTAGACCAAAAAAACATCATTTGTCACGATCTCACCGTGCTCGGTGGGTCGCATAGTACCGGCATCTATGTTCATATAAGGGTCAATCTTGATTGCTGTGACCTTGAGGCCAGCCGTTTTCAGGAGCAGGCCGGTCGAAGAGGCTACGCGTCGAACGAGATGAACATTGATCTACGCGCACGGAAAACGTTGCATCGCACCAATGACGCCCTTGCCGATCCCACTGACCACGCCCCCAGAAACGAGGATGAACTTTGTCATTATCGCAGGAGGAAAAAGGTGACAAGACAAAGATCATTTTGCAAACCCTTTAAGCGAACAAATGGAAAGCTTAGTCAGCTCGGAAGGTGCATGACCCTGAGGCTTCTGACATACATATCGGCGCACGTTGCTATCTCCCCCCTTATCAGTGTCCATCTTTATGTAAGTACTGTTATCTGATACATGCTTCCTATTGCCACGTAACGTTCTCATGGACATACATATCTCCTCGGGCTCAACACGGTGAAATCAGGAAAAGGCAGAAACATCAACTTGAGCCGGCATATCACCGCCCAAGATAGCACCGATCAAATTCTGGGCAGCGTATGTTGCCATATGCTTCCGTGTCTCCAGCGTCGCACTCGCAATGTGTGGAATGATAACGCATCTGCAACATTGTGGAGAATGAGCCGAGCATAGATCATCAAGCGCCTCGGCTTACTTTGGTTCCTTGACCAGCGGATGGTCTTTCGGCACATTTGGCTCGCCTTCCACAACATCAAGCCCTGCACCCCAGATCCATCCCTCTCGGAGTGCCTTCGTGAGCGCATCTGAATCCACCAGCGTCCCTCTGCTCGCGTTCACGAGAACACTGGTCTTCTTCATTTTCCTCAACAAATCTTCATTGACAGTGTGATAGGTCCCTGAACCACCCGGTGCGAGAACAATCAGAATATCACTTTCGTGAGCCAGTTCTTCTAGGTCCACCTTCGAGACCGCCTTTAGGTTGTACTTCTTTTGGAGTTCTGCGTCACGCTGTTGGTTCGGTGGGGAAGAAGGATTCGACGAATACAGGCAATGCGTGATGCCGAATGGCACTAGTCGTGACAAGGTTGCTTGAGCTATCCGACCAAATCCGATGAAACCAACTTTGCGAGTTGGAGAGAGTACTGTCGTGCTCAGCTGTGGTCCGCAAAGCCCGAAAGGAGCCCACGAGAAGTTTGGCCACTGTGGACGTCATCGTTTAGTATGTCTCGAATGCATGGCCATTCGAATTGAACCACATACCCCTCCATTTTGCACGAGGGAGTACCCTACTCCACCATTTCTTCCCGCCATCAGTACCAGCATGACACATAGATCGGCAACTACATGATAGTTAAAGGGTGTGAAATTATATGAGTAGGCCCAACTTGCCTGCATCAGTCAGAACGTCAGGGGTATAACCAACCTTGACTCCCCTTTCCGCGGCTCCCTTGAGGTCAATATGATCTGTGCAACCAGCCCATGGGCGGGAGTAGGACGGGAATCGTGTCATGATGAAAGGGAAATCTTACCATAACCAACAGACATCGTCGACACGACTCGGAGAGAAGAACCAGCTAGAAGCCGCAAATTAAAATCAGGCTCAGATCTATTTGGAGTGCTTGTCGTGACTAACCCTTGTCCAGGAGCTCCGAGTCGACCTGAGAACGGAGTCAAACATGCACGAGGAATCAGTCCACTGGCATGAAGGACATACTTTGTCTGTGAGCATGACGATTACCCCACTTGCACCAGGGATATTCTCCAAAAGCCATTTCCTATCGCATGCACGGTCCTCCGGCCAGATAACCAACTATGTAGCTACTATGTTAGACCAGCCCAACTAGCATCCCAAGGACCGCGAACATACCTCTAATTCGTGCCTACTTTCCAAAAGTGGCATTACATCGGGGCCAAGGTTGCGGCAGACGACAACCTTGTAGCGTGGACTGCTGAGATGAAAGACGACCGAGGTTAGCCGCGCACGCTGCTGGAAAATGATTGGAAGCGAATGACCCAGATTGCGCCATCGTTTCTGGTGGTGCTATCTATCGGAACCGGCCAGGTATATGTTATTCACGCTGCGGCTGTGGTGAATTTTAGAGGGACCTTGGTTCTATCATTGTACAGTACCCTTCGTGGCTAGTGAAGAAGTGATCAGCGGGATCGACGGCTCTCCGGAGTCCGGAGGCAACCGGACTGGTTCGGGAGTCTGGTCACGGTGTAGGCATCCACAGCCCGTGAAACAACACTATTTTTTTTTCTCGAAATAGTTTGTACATCCAGTCGACCACCTCGCAAACCACTATTCACTAACAGCATTATCATCCATGACTGCGTCTGCATCAGGTGAATCTTCAGACTGTTCAACTCCGATGCTACCTGCAGGTCTCCAGACGTTTCCAATTGTGGCTTTCCAGAGCCGAACACGACCGTCATTGCCAGCTGACGAGAGAACAGTACTGAGATGCATATCAGTAACTCAAGAATACGGTAAACCTTGCCGCAGCGATCATACCCTGTTATATTCCATTCTACCCGACCAACCGCCGACCTGCAAGCGGTGATCAACACTGCATGCTGGGAGGAATGAAATAGACAAACTTGTGGTGATCAAAGTCCGCAACGACCGTGCCTGTCCATCTCGGTTCTCCCTCCGCCTCAGCATCATCGTTTTCTTCAGCTGGTTTCACTCTCCAGATTCTCACATGGCCATCTCTTCCTCCAGTTGCGAGGAGATGATATGATCGCCCGCAGGATGGCGCCCACGCAACAGAGGTGATTGCATAAGGTGTTGGTGCTTCCCCATCTCCAGATGGTCCTGTCCCTAAATTAGTCTCCGATGGCTTGAGAGCCCCAGAGGGAGTTGGATCGAGCGTCAGTAGCGTTGTTGGTCGGCGAGAGGGTGATACTTGTATTATCTACAAAGCTTCAACAACGAATTCAAACTATAGCAGGATTGGAAGAAGTTGCGTACTTTGACAGTTCCAGAGATACCGCAACCGGCCACGAGGATTTCGCCCCAATATCTCTCTTTACACCACGATATACACCATCCGCCATCGGCTTCTCGGTTACCCAATCCAGGTCTCGGTTGCATTGGAACTTGTGATTGTTGCAGTGCCTGGGCAACCAGAGACGCAGATGCACCCTCAAGCGTTGCACTTGTTTGTGTGGGCGTCGCAAATGCGACAGAAAGCGACGAAGGACAAGACATTGACGGAAGTGTTGTGACATCCACTTCCTCGCAGAGCTGCCAGGTAGCCAACGAAGATTGTTCTAGACATTCATATATCCGAAGGTGGTTGTCAGAGGAGACGGTTGCCTGAGTAAGGATGAGGTGGAGGAACGGTGTCAAATTCACGTCAATACGTACCAATTTCAATCCAAAATGGTGCGGTGCGAATTCCACCGCCCTCACTGTGCCACGCGCATCAAGCAAGACCACTCTTTCTACCCATCTTGACGAAGAGCTACTACCGGAGACTGCTGTCTGCACATGCACGGATCCGTTGGATTGGGCATCACCACCAGCTGAAAAGGAGGTCTGTTCCCAGATTTTGACGGTCCGATCGAACGATGCTGACGCAAGGATTGTGCCGAACTCTGGGTGGGCCCAGCTCAATCTCGAGACAGCAGCATCATGTGCCTATACAAAAAAAAACGGTGAATATATCGTACTCGATGCCATAGAGAATCATAACCTTCCATTCGTCTTCTACGCTCCAGGTCCCTTCAGTTTCATCTAGCTGCCAAATTTTGATTCTAAAATCGGTTGGGAGCGGCTGAGACGCGTTTTCATCAGATCTTACCGTTGATCGAGGCTACAGGTAGCGAGATGAAGTCCATAGTAGTCATAGGACAGGTCTGTCACGAGATCATCGTGCGCGCTCTGTATAAGGCCATTCTGGATCATCGCGACAAGGCGTGGCAACCGGTGCGGAGGTGCCTCTGAATTGAACCAGATTTCCGTGTGACTTTGCGCGTCTGAGTCGTGCTAGCAGTGGCAGAGCACAGTGGGCCTCAGAAATGCTCAGAGATATCGGTCGACGAACAATACACATAGTGCCATAATTGGAAAGCAAGAGCCTGTAAAATCAACAAGGATAAACAGCCATGGTATACACGGCCTGGGCCAGCAAATATGTATGGGATGAAACTATCCCTCCGAGCCACATTAAAAATTCATCTCATAGACAATAATGCCGTGCAAGTGACAACCTTAGGTTACGTGTACACCTTGAGCTCTCGTTGCTTCTCAAATTTACTCGCTTTGCACCACTGACCTCCGAGTACCATCAGCCTTTTGCCTTTCGTCCGAGGAGGTGCGAAATATGCCCATTGCTGGATGTTTCGCGATATACACGTCGAATGCCGCTTCTAACAGCCGACTGAACGACGCTGGGAGGAGAAACTGCTGAATTGTGGGAATGGCGGTCGGAACTCGACACCGAGCTTCATCTCCGAGGCAAGTCAGAGGTGATTGATCCTACAGGGGACTGATGGATTCGTCTGGTAAATCGCATCCAGGTATTATTTTTGGCACAATGTTTCCAGGATGACGAACTACATAAAGCCTTCCTGGCGTCCCATCCTTCCCACACACAAGATGGCCTCCAAGTCATTGGTTGTTCTTGCCCTTTCTACTGCCGCCGTTAGCACGCAGACTTTCCAGCCTTTGAAGTTCGCCGGTGTCAACATCCCAGGCTTTGGTAGGTTATGTATTGCGCGCGATTCGAGCACCACTTAATGATCCCCGCAGATTTCGGATGCGTCACAGATGGTACTTGCAACATCGCCCAGGCTTGCCCACCCCTCACACAACTCGGCTGTGAGATGAATTTTTGCATGATGCATCCCGGACTTATGTTCACGCATGTGTATAGGTGCCGATGGCCTCGGTCAGATGCAACACTTTGTCAAGGACGACGGTTACAACCTGTTCCGTCTCCCCGCCGGCTGGCAATATCTCACGTACAACCAGATGACTGGTGTACTCAACGAGACCCAATTTGCCAACTACAATATGCTCGTCAATGCATGTTTGAGTACTGGTGCATACTGTGAAATCGACATCCATAACTACGCACGGTATGATGGCGAGGTTGGTCCTGTCCCCGTCATATGTCCTTGGTCTGAAATATGCCTGTCCCCAGATCATCGGTCAGGGTGGCCCCAGCAACGAGATCTTTGCTCAGCTCTGGTACAACATTGCTGACTACTGGAAGAACGAGAGACGAATCATTTTTGGACTGTAAGTTGTCTGAATCACATTCGTTCGAGTTGGCCGACAAATCGCAGCATGAACGAGCCTCACGATATTCCCGTGAGTCAATTCAACTGAGCATTTCTAACAAAACTCACCGGGTGTTCGCAGGACATCACGACATGGGCTGGATCCGTTCAAGCTGCAGTGAATGCGATTCGTTACGCGGGTGCCACATCGCAAATGATCCTTCTTCCCGGAAACAACTACACGTCCGCCCAGACCTTTGTTTCGAGCGGTTCTGCTGCGGCGCTCAACATGGTGAGAAACCCTGACGGGACCATCACCAACCTCGTGATGGACGTTCACAAGTACCTCGACTACGACAACTCGTAAGTCACATTCCTGAATCTGTTTTCCTTGTCATTGGTTCAGTATAATGCCAGTGGAACCCACGTGGAATGCGTGACGAACAACATTGAGAGCTCTTGGTATCCTCTCTCCACTTGGCTTCGCGAGAACGGACGGCAGGCACTGAACACTGAAACTGGTGGAGGTAACGTCGACTCTTGTGTTGGCTACCTTTCCCAACAGATAGGTTATCAGGCTGCCAACTCTGACGGTGAGTCTTCCAATTGTACAATGGTTTATCCACGAGCTAAACGTGTTGCACTACAGTCATCCTCGGCTACGTTGGTTGGGCTGCCGGTTCCTTGACAACAACAGACTACCTCCTCAGTGAAACCCCCTACTACAATGGTACTGGCTGGAATGACACCCTGAGTGTGTCGATGGCGCTGTCGCCAATGACGAACATGCTTATTTCCTCTGTTGTATGACTGAGCGTCGCTTGGTTGGGACATGCTAATATTATGATTATGTGCAATCATTCTAAAACGAACCCCTTGTACTGGGTAGCGAATATTTTCAGTGGCAAAATCACTTGGACCTCGAACTGTTAGCGAGTGTTCAAACGTTCATTCGGAAACCGGGTGACTTGCTGAGGGGTTTTCCCGACATTAAATATCTGTACGCCTGCGTAAGGTCTACTCCGAGCACACGAAACAAAGCTTTGACTGAAAGCGTACACCTGTTGGTACCTGCGTTTGAATATGTTATGCAAGACATGGTTGCATACGGAAGGCAGTCACTCATTCCTTTAATGTCCCATCACTGTAGTATCTGAGAGCAGACACGGCGTGCGGCCACGATCATTTCGGGTGCTGCGGATCAGCGAGATGAAGTACGAAACACATACACATACATCTTCTTGGCAAGCCACAGTAAAACTGAGGCCGAACAAGTTGGACCAAAATCAGATACCTCGTAAAACAGCTCACTAGTCTGCGAACATAGAACACCAACACCATTTTCGACTTGCAGATGGGCCACTCACGAACTTAGCGTCGGTGACCCACTGACTCGGATGATCCAAAGCCTTGCCATCGGGCATCTTAGTCGCACGCGTACGCATGCGCGCAATATCATATCCCTGCCGGGTCAATTCTTGGTGGATGATCAACTGTCCAGCGGATCAGGTGGTGGAGAATGAAGTACGATGCACACTGCATACGTCATGAAAGTACTAATTGAATTCCTCCAGTAGAACCGGTTCGTCCCGTTCATGAGCGTGATCCCTTTAAAGGTGGCTCGGGACCCACCGTCACTGTGGCATTGATGGCGAGTTCGGGAGATCATTAGACGCTCGCACACGTGCGCGGCCGTCGTGATTTGTTATGTCTCGTGGCCTGCGAAGTAAGCGGAACAGCGTGAGGCACGCGGTTGAGGTACTAGCAGACATGATGCACGATGCCGGCCGGATGGTGGTCCCTAGCTGCTGGAAAGTTTATTTGGGTTAGTTCGTTGACCGTCAGGTCTTGCCCATTTCGGAAACACACAGCCAATCAGAACTCTCCCTTCAGCCGAAGTTCAGCGCTCGCCGAGATGAACAAGAGTCGTCTTTTGTCAACGTATCAGAGACACTGCAGATTCGGGTCCGTCAGCAGAAACCACAAATTACCTGGGCTCATGCTGGGAACACGATCGGATGACTCGTCATCGAAATACCGCGGTCGACGGTGTGCAACTTGAATTTAAACCCTCAAGATGTGCTGGCAACAACACTCATTCATCCGTTTGGTGCGGTGGTGCCAGCGTTTACCCCTCCTTTTTCTCCCTCGCTTGCCGGCATCCCTTGTCGTTCCTCAAGGTAATAGTGGGACAACTTGAAATCCGCACATTCCTACACGGCCGTGGGTGGAGGCGACGGCGTGCCCACCATCTGCATTTACTTCCGTGACCCAAGCAACATTGGAAACGCCCCATCTGCTGCACGCGGTAGAGTGCATCAAGCAATAACATCACATCCATACCGTCTTGCAGATAGGTTCAGAGTGGATGTGACATGCGCCCTTTACGCATATCTTAGGCGACCGCGTCGCTAGTCTAACTTCCCTCGAAAGGCCCGCGATCGTCGTATCATGGCAGATGGCACTGATGAAACAGGTCTGTACTAACTACACCGTGTGGATTCGGTGACTTTTGTGGGTAGCCAATCTGGTCAATCGAATCCAAGCATTATTTTTTGGAACAATGCTTCCAGGATGACGAAGTACATAAAGCCTCCTGGCGTCCCCTCTCATACACAAGATGGGTTCCAAGGCATTGTCTGCTCTCACCCTCGTTACTGCCGCCGTCAGCGCGCAGACTCTCCAGCCTTTGAGGTTCGCTGGTGTCAACATCGCAGGGTTTGGTATGTTATATGTTGCAAGCGAGTCGAGCGCCATCTAATGATCCCGGCAGATTTCGGATGCGTCACAGATGGTAATTGCAACATCACCCAAGCTTGCCCTCCCCTAACACAACTAGGCTGTGAGATGATTTTTTACATGACGCCTCCGGGATGTATGTTCACGCATGCGTATAGGTGCCGATGGCCTCGGTCAGATGCAACACTTTGTCAAGAACGACGGTTACAACTTGTTCCGCCTTCCCGTTGCCTGGCAGTACCTCACGTACAGCCAGATGTCTGGTGTACTCAACGAGACCCAATTTGCCAACTACAACATGCTCGTCAATGCATGTTTGAGTACTGATGCATACTGTGAAATAGACATCCATAACTACGCTCGGTATGATGGCGGGGTGGGTCCTGTCCCCGTGATATGGTTATTGGTCTGAAATACGGTCGTCCCATCCCTAGATCATCGGTCAGGGTGGCCCCAGCAACGAGATCTTTGCTGAGCTCTGGTACAACATTGCCGACCACTGGAAGAACGAGAGCCGAATCATCTTTGGAGTGTAGGTTGTCTGAACCACGTCCGTTCAAGTTGGCCGAAAAACTGCAGCATGAACGAGCCTCACGATATTCCTGTGAGTCTATGTACTCCAACTGACGATTTCCAACAAAACCTAACAGGTGTGCGCAGAACATCACAACCTGGGCTGGATCTGTTCAGGCCGCAGTGACTGCGATTCGTTCCACGGGTGCCACATCGCAAATGATCCTTCTTCCCGGTACCGACTACACCTCCGCCCAGACCTTTGTTTCAAGCGGTTCTGCTGCGGCGCTCAACATGGTGAGAAACCCTGACGGGACCATCACCAACCTCGTGATGGACGTTCACAAGTACCTCGACTATGATGGCTCGTAAGCAACATTTTTGAATCTGTTCTCCTCGTCGTTGGTTCAATGTGATACCAGTGGAACCCATGCGGAATGCGTGATGAACAACATTGAGAGCTCTTGGTATCCTCTCATCACCTGGCTTCGCGAGAACGGCCGGCAGGCACTGAACACTGAAACTGGCGGAGGTAACGTCGACTCGTGTGTCGGCTACCTCTCCTAACAGATCGACTATCAGGCCGTCAACTCGGATGGTCAGTTCCCCAAACGTACCATGGTTTATCCGCGCGTGCTGACTGGTTGCGCTCCAGTTCTTCTCGGCTACATTGGTTGGGCTGCAGGTTCTTTTGCCACCGACTACGTCCTCAGTGAGATCCCTTCCTACAACGGCACTGGGTGAAACGACACCCTGACGGTGTCCATGGTACTGTCTCCCATGACGAACAAGCTCGTCGCGCCCATGATACTGAACGAGCCTGTCTCGTCGGCAAGTTTGCGTTTTACTAATGTGTACTTGTACACACTTTGTATTATTTTCATTCTCTTCCAAATAATTGAAGCAGTTTGTTGAAATCGCGCGGTTTCTATTTCTGCGAGTCTAGACGTAATGATACTATTCATATCAACGCCCATTGTTGATCTGATAGTTGACAGGAATGTTCCAAACCTTGCACTAGATTCACATCTCTTGTTCTATGACATCATAGAGGTTATGACACTAAGATTGAGAACTTACACCACACAGAATCAATGTGGGTAAAGGTGTCCCGAACCTAAAATTGCCCACCAAATGGGTGTAAGCAACAAACAGATGAGAATGGATTCTCCAGTCTCAGAGTACCTTACTTTCTTGTTGAGCCAAGGGCACCATCATTTTACAGTAAATTTTAGGACAATCACACAGATTCTTTGTGTTGAAATGTCCAGGACTATGCTACCAAACGACACTTAATCATACAACAGAGGAGACAAGTTTGTTTGTCATCGGCGACAGTGCCTTGGACACCGTCAGGGTATCTGTCCAGCCAGTGCCACTGTAGGATGGGGTCTGACTGAGGACGTAGCCGGTGGCAAAGGAGCCTGCAGCCCAACCGACGTAGCCGAGGATGACTGTAGCGCAGCACGTTTAGCGCTCGTGGACACGTCATCGTACAGTGGAGAGTACTGACCGTCAGAGTTGGTAGCTTGAAAGCTGATCTGTTCGGAGAGGTAACCGACACACGAGTCGACGTTACCTCCGCCAGTTTCAGTGTTCAGTGCCTGCCGTCCGTTCTCGCGAAGCCAGGTGGAAAGAGGAGACCAAGCGCTCGCAGTGTTGTTGGTCACGCATTCCGTATTGGTTCCACTAATAATCGCACTGAACCAACGACGAGGAAAGTAAATACGGGGAATATGGCTTACGAGTTGTCATAGTCGAGGTACTTGTGGACGTCCATCACGAGGTTGGTGATAGTCCCGTCAGGGTTCTTCACCGTGTTGAGCGCCGCAGCAGAACCGCTCGAAACAAAGGTCGCGGCGGATGCGTAGTCGGTACCGGGAAGAAGGATCATTTGCGATGTGGCACCCGTGGAACGAATCGCAGTCACTGCGGCCTGAACGGATCCAGCCCACGTCGTGATGTCCTGCGAAGATACCCGATGAGTCTTGTTAGAAATGCTCAGCCGAAGTTGACTCACGGGAATATCGTGAGGCTCATTCATGCTGCGATCTGTCAGCCAACCTGAACGGACGTGATTCGGAAAACTTACAGTCCAAAGATGATTCGGTTCTCGTTCTTCCAGTAGTTGGCAATGTTGGACCAGAGCTGAGCAAAGATCTCGTTGCTTGGGCCACCCTGACCAATGATCTAGGGACGACCGTATGTTAGACCAAGAACCACAACACGGGGACAGGACCCACCCCGCCATTATACCGTGCGTAGTTATGGATGTCGATTACACAGTATGCACCAGTACTCAAACACGCATTGACGAGCATGTTGTAGTTGGTAAAATGGGTCTCGTCGAGTACACCAGTCATCTGGTTGTACGTGAGATACTGCCAGCCGACGGGGAGACGGAACAGATTGTAACCGTCGTCCTTGACAAAGTGTTGCATCTGACTAACGCCGTCGGCACCTATACATATGCGTGAACAACGAGCCACGATGCACCACGCAAAAAAAATCATCTCACAGCCTAGTTGTGTGAGGGGTGGGCAAGCATTATTGGCGTCACAAGTACCATCTGTGTAGCATCCGAAATCTGCGGGGATCATTAAACGAAGCTCGACTCGCGTGCAACACATAACATACCAAAGCCTGCGATGTTGACACCGGCGAACCTTAAAGTCTGCGCCCTGACGGCAGCAGCTGAAAGGGCGAGAGCAAACAATGACTTGGAAACCATTTTTTGTATGGGAGGGAGGGGAGGCCAGGGAAGGCTTTATGTAGCTCGTCATCCCGGAGGCATTTTGGTAAAACAATACCTGGAAGCGATTCACCAGGTGGATTCATCGTCCCATAGTAACCTGACCCAAGATTGGGTACTCACAAACGAGTCACGGAACTCTCGTCGGACTGCGCTTGGTGTTGTTGGCACGAAACTGTTCACGTCGTCAGAGCCAAAATATGACGTTCACGAGGGGCCACTGGCGTTTCCATGGCAGAAAGTGCCAGGGAAAGAGTGAAACACCTCATAGAGAGAAGAGACGTCGGTGAAACTTGGAAGAGAGTATACACCCCAAGCACCAAAGCAGGGCGGATGGTAACCAGGAGTGAACAACCTTCTCAAGAGAGACAGCCAGAGCTCAAACCAAGGTGTTTGAGCGTACAAACTGCCAGTGGTTCGCCTTCCCCATGTGTCAACTAGTTCCGTACCAGCCGCAGCAGTCTGAAACTTGAGGTTGTCACGATCGAGTACTCTTTCGAAAAAGCGACGAGAACGAGTGATTACCTGTCCTCGGTCGTATCGTATCGCCTTGCTTCACGCGGTGTGTTCCCTGAGCGCCGATATGATCTGCATGTTATATAACCATATATAACCTGTTGCTGGTCCGAGACATGGTCATAACTTGGCGAACGACCTGCACGACGAGGATGTCGTTCAAACTTCAGCGACATATGGCTACGGGGAGCAGACGTACCCTGTTACGGATGTCAGGTTCAGGAGTCCTGGTCCATGGGGATTCAGCGGGCCGCAGCTCAACCAGGAACAACGCATCAGTGCGACATAGGCACAAAAATTGCCAAGGGGATGGTCAGCCAGAGCCTAACAAGAAACCGTGGGAACAAGTCAGACTGCAGCCATCACCGAGTTAGATTATAGATAACCCTCATCAAATCCAATGGCGTTGGATCTACCATTTACACTGCAGCTCTGTGCAGAGCTACCAGGTAGGCGTCCATTCCACCCACCAAGAGTCCCTCTCGACGTACGCTCGTGTTCAGGTCACGAAGATCGCGCTTGGCAGATCGCATGGAACCCAACCCAACCTTTACTGGCCTCGTGTTCGGCAGACAAGACAGTGCGGTTGTACAGCTACCGCAAGGACCCATATGACCCATCCAAGATTGCCTTTTCGCATCTCACGACGATCCAGACGGGGCACACCAGAACGGTCCGAAGCGTTGCATGGGCGCCCTCGGGGAAGACGCTCGTGACAGGATCCTTTGACGCCAACATCGGGGTATGGGAAAAACGCGAGGCTTCAGAGGACGACGACGATCCATCCGAGGCTGAAGAATGGGAATGCGTCGCTTTGTTGGAGGGGCACGAAACGGAGTGCAAGAGTGTCGCGTACTCGAGCACGGGAACGTTGCTTGCAACGTGTAGCAGAGACAAGACGGTATGGGTCTGGGAAGGTGATCGCCGAGTTCAACCGTGGTATTTATACCATTGACTGGTTTCGCTTCCCCCCAGTTAAGCCAGATGCGGATTTCGAATGCATGGGCGTCATGATGGAACATAGTCAGGACGTCAAATGTGTCTCGTGGCATCCTACTGAGGAGGTGGTTCTCGTTCTCGCAGAATGTCGACTCGACACTGATTTCATATCTGAGGATAGATTCTTGCATCGGCATCCTACGACGATACGGTCAAGCTTTACATCGACGATCCATCCGAAGACTGGTTTTGCTTCGCGACGCTATCCGGTCACGCAGGAACAGTGTGGTCTGTTGTATGGGCACCCCGCGGCGACTACCTTGCCTCTTCCTCCGACGACCTCACGATCCGAATCTGGAGACGGACTGCTGAACACGCATGGGAATTTGCCCATCAGTTGAAGGGTCATACGAGAAGCATATACTCGATAAGTTGGGGAACCGGGAAAGGCGATAACCTTGGATGGATTGCGAGCACGAGCAGTGATGGTAAAATAAATGTTTGGGAAATATCGGTGAGTTGAATGGTCAGATGAAAGCCAATCGCTTCTGAGCCTGTTCCATGAAAGGAGTCTCCCCAACGAGGTGCTACGCGCCCTACGCTGTCGTCGAAGCTAATCGCATCCGTCTCATCTGCCCATGACATTTACGATGTAAATTCAGTACGATGGTGTCCTCGCTCCGGGTTTGAGGATCTACTCTCTACCACGGCGGATGATGGTTCTGTTAGAATATGGAAATTGACACCAACCGTATGATAAATCTGGGATTCATAGAGAAGTGCAGCTGGATGTACATACCAAAAAGTCTTGCTTAGACATGTACATGTACAATTTTAAGTTTGTATTGCCTTGGATTGACTCATCTCGTCAGAGTCGTGTTCGAGTCACTGTCTTTTCTCTTGATACGATGGCGATCCTCGGTCTAAAGCCTTGCTCCGAGCCAACAAAACCCGCTCATTTCGATATAGAAAAGGTGATCAGGCCCAATATCCTTTCGCTGCACCCATATCGCTGCGCTCGGGACGACTACCAAGATGGAATCCTGCTAGACGCAAACGAAAACGCCCTCGGACACTCCATAAAATCATCATCTTCCCAGATACCCCCAGAATTGCGGGGCACGTTGGGTGCAAACTTAAACCGATACCCAGATCCGTCTTTCGATGAAATAAAATCGCGCATCGCGACGCTACGAGGGCTTCCAAGCGAGAATCACGTTTTCCTCGGGGTCGGCTCAGACGAGGTGATCGACTTGATCATGCGGGTCTGTCTCACTCCTGCACACGAGAAAATCTTGATTACCCCTCCGACATATGGAATGTATGCCGTTTGTGCTCAGGTGAACGATGTCAGCATTGTTCGGTGCGATCTCAACTTGAGCGGGAGCGAGGGGGAAGGTGGAGAAAAGGGGAGGTTTAGCCTGCTCGTCGATTCTGTCGGTCTATTTCTTATCGACTGGAACTACGACATTGACGAACTGAACAGATCAAGGAAGTCGTGTCCAAGGACTTGTCTATCAAACTCATCTTTCTGTGCTCTCCCGGAAACCCAACTGGGACTACGATATCCCTCCAAGCCATTCGTTCCCTACTGGACTATGAACCTTTCAAGGGGATCGTCGTCGTCGATGAGGCGTACATTGATTTCGCTGGCGGGGACGCGTCGGCCGTGTCGTTGATCAAAGACTATGCGAATCTTTGCGTGACGCAAACGCTGAGCAAAAGTTTCGGGCTGGCTGCTATCCGGTGTGCACAGATATTTGATGGCCGTGGGACGGAATGGACTGACTTGCGCTAGGCTCGGAGTTGCCTTGGCGCAACCTCCGCTGATTCAAGTGCTGAGCAATGCGAAAGCGCCGTATAATATTTCGGCGCCGACTGCGCACCTTGCGCTGGCTGCGCTCGAACCGGCTGCGATCCAAGGCATGCGCGACAAGGTTAGAACGCTGATCGCATCCCGTGAGAAGCTGAAAGCGTCACTCGAGAAGCTCGCGTACTTGGGTGTCGGCGAGAGTATGGGTGGGAACGACGCGAATTTCCTGTTGATTCCGATCCTGGACCCCAAGACGGGCGCACCAGACAAGACGCGGTCGGTCAGGGTGTACAAGACGCTGGCGGAGGAGAAGGGCGCGGACGAGAGCTGTGTTGTGGTGCGGTACCGAGGTAGCGAGCCCGGGTGTGAGGGGTGTTTGCGGATAACGGTGGGGACGGAGGAGGAGAACGGGATGCTGTTGAAGAGACTTGTGCGTGTGTTGGGTAGTGACAAGTGACCCCTCTTTTGGAGGTCGCAAACGCATGATGAAACCAGTGCGGCGGGACCCATAACGCTTGGGCAGATCCCAATGGCGAAATCCAAGGCGCCGTCGCCGCAAGAACAGTACAGAGCCAGGAAAGCACGCGAAGAAAGGGAGAGGTCGGCGCTGGTGCCCCCAGGACTGCTGAACCACGGAAATACGTGCTTCATGAACTCGGTCTTGCAAGGTGTGAGTATACCCGGCGCTTCCACTCGGACTCTCACCGTTATCTTGGCTAGTTGATTGCCACGCAGTACTTGCAACTCGTCGTGCACTTCCAGCCCGTCCCTTTGCCCGTTCCCATCGCGTCCCGCCGCTCCCCCGTCCTCACAAACGGCCACGGCCTCGCCCGCGAGCACGATCAGCCCTGGACAGACGCCCTTCCGATCGGTGACCAGCTCGTCGCGGTCCTGCGCACCGCATGGGACATACAGAACAACCGCAAACCGGAACACATGAGCCCCAGGTGCGTGGCCCCTCTGCATCGTCCGCGCCCAGCTTGTTGAGTCCTGTGCAGAGATCTCTTGGCCACGCTCGGAAAAAAGTACGACCAATATCTCGATTTCCGGCAGCAGGATGCCCACGAGTTTCTGTGCCAGCTCCTCGATGCCATTCGTATGGAGGAGATGGATGTGAGCCTCTACCGTCGCTCGATACCCGTCTGTCCTGCTGACGTGGATCCCATAGGTCATCAAGCAACGATCGCCGCCCCCAAAGAAGACGAGCGAGCGGCCACACCCATCCCGACCCCACGACCCCACGACCCCCCAACCCGCCACACACCCCGACGACGCGCTGTTATCGTTTGTCGACATGCTCTTCGGCGGCAAGCTCGCCAGCATCCTCGTTTGCCAATCATGCAAGCACGTCTCTCACACATACGAGGATTTCAGTGATCTCAGTTTGAGCATCAAGCCCGAGGACTATGTCCGCGAACGCAAACGCGACAGGTTGAAGCAATTCGCAAAGAGGATCGGGACCGCCCTCTACGCGGGTGCACCGCAGCAGCGCTCGTCCTCTGTCCCTGCGACGCCCGTCCGCGATTCTAATCTAGCCAACCCAGAGACCAATGATACCCAAAGGAGACGAAGCATAGATCTCGCCGATGTCGACATGGCCGTCCAGCCCGTCGATGTGACCAACGCTCTACAAGTACCGCCATCCCCAGTACCATCACCCTCTATACCGGGAACACCCACGGATACCCCGCAACCCGTTCCTGTCACAGATCTTCCCGCGCCCCTGTCACATCAGGAGTCGTTCGGCGATCATATCACCATCGTCGCGCCCGAAAAGGTGAACGGAAAGGAAAGAAAAGACAAGGACGAGAGCTGGGCAAAGCTCAGCAGGCGAATCAGTGTCTCGGTTGGTCTTGCCAGGCGACCCAAGAGCGAGCGAAAAGACAAGAAAGGAACTCCCTCTACGAAGCCTGCCGACGAAGAATACTCTTTACATCACGTTGGCTCGGCTCCTGTCACACCGTACACGGTCAACGGGCCGGCTTCACCCTACCCCCATCCCGAAAGAGCGTCGACGTCGCTCGGACTCGTCAACGAGAGACTTCAGATTCAGCTCACAAACGTGAAACGATCGGTTATGCCTGCCCAACGTTCTGCCAGTGGTAACTCCCCAATGGGTGCCTCGGCTCCCCGTTTCCCGTTGATTTCACGCCCTTCGAGTCCGGGAATGCATTCCAAGGCCCCAAAACCCCCACGCGCGCCTAAAGTCAATGCAGAAGAGGCGGCATATCTACGGGACATCCTCGCTGACATCAACCCTCCTAATGTCCCAAAGCCTTTCTCGATCTTCAAGCAATCCAAGGAGCCGTCGTCGTCGATTTCTGCCTTCACCTCGCAAAACATATTTTTGAAGGTCAATCAAATCAACCGAATTGAAGAGTGCCTTCGATTGTTCACTTCTGTCGAGGTCCTTGACGGAGACAACACCGTCCGTTGTCACCGTTGTTGGAAGATAGCCAATGGATTCTACAAGCCTAGAGCGAAGGGGTCGGCCGAAGACCCGGATTCGTGTACTGACAGTGAAGATGACGATGTTGTTGACGCAAAGACCAACGGCGACCATTTAGCTCCACATTCGATACCCGCCAACCCCGCCCTTCCCGTTGCCTCCTCTTCTGACCCGTCATCTCCGTCGCACTCCACTACTTCCCTACTATATACCCAGATATCTCGTGATACCCTATCGACACTAACCCAACCCCCCACGCGTGGCTCGTCAACATACAAACACATTCCTCCTGTACTTCAGCTCAACGACGGCTACCCCATTGAACTCGTATTGCCTATTAGGAACGAAACACCGACCCAAAGGACACTGGCCGTTCCCTCCATATCAACGACCGCTCCCGAGTCTCCCATGTCCATTCAGACAGCAAAGCCTGTACCGATCAGGACCTTGACACAGACGTCCGCTACGACTGAATACTCGTCAAGAGTATCGCTCAGCGCTCCGTCGGATCAACACCGACAGCATGGGTTCAGAAGCGGGGACAGCAATACCGAGAGCGAGATTTCAGAAGGCGAAAGCGAGACGTTGCTGTCGGTCTACTCGGACATGTCATCGGCGGCATCGTCCAACCCATCGCCCAACGCCTCGCAAGACCACCTACAGCAACCAGGCACCCGTTCAAAGGACGAGCGACATCATCCGTCCGGCGTGCCGCGTTCCCGACAATTCCTCTCGCGACCGGCCTATAAGCGCTACCTCATCGCCACGCCGCCACCCGTGCTCGTCGTCCATCTCAAGCGCTTCCAGCAACTTTCCAAGATGCCAGTCGTGTCGTTCTCCACGGGCTTCAAGAAGCTAGACGACTACATCTCGTTTCCCGAGTACCTCGACCTGGCGCCGTACCTGGCCCCGAGACGAGAGGATTACTTTGATTCCAAGGTGGCGGTCACGCGAGGTCGTGCGCGGAGACCGGCGCCGTGCATGTATAGATTGTATGCGGTCGTGGTACACATTGGTAACATGGTACGTCGTCGTGTATGCGCCATCGACCGACGCTCATGGTGTCACAACGTCTAGTTGGGTGGCCACTATGTCGCTTACACTGCGCTTCCACCGTCGCCGTCCGACGCCGACGCGGTGCGACCTGAGGAGAGCGTGAAACAGCGGTCGGACACTGGTAATGGGACGGCACCGCGGGACTGGGCGTTTATCAGCGATACGATCGTCCGGCTGTCGTCGTTGGAAGAGGTGCTCAAGAGCAGGGCGTACATTTGCATGTATGAGCGTATCTAACTTATTGATTTTCATTTGTTTCTTTATCTCGTGGTGACGACCGAACGTGCGCGAGCCCCCTTGAGTTTGGTGATCGTTCCCTCGTGTTTATCTCTCTTGTTTGCCTATATACCTCGTTGTTGTTGTAGAAGGGCGACGTCCTTGGGGTGCTCGGGGATATCGTAGCCGCTTCCGATCTAATCCGGATTGGCAGACCGCAGTAATTGCAACAGCCTTGCCTTATTTCCTAAAGCCTCGAGCTCGTTCCTTGAGGAATACTACCAGCTTCACTTACCGCGACAATTGCGTTTCTCTTCGTTGCAATTAGTGTTGCTTCCCCGATCCCAAGGGAGCACGTCCTTGGCAAGTGGACATGAGCATCTCATACTTCCTCATAGGGACCAGTCGTCACTGAGGACCGCAAGACGAAACCCTGGCTTTCACGGTTCGAGTCATTGCTCGAATGTGTCATGACTAGATCTGAGGCGGAGGCAGCCTCTTTCAAAGCCTCGGGACGACCCAAGAACTGGAAACATAGTAATACAGTAAGCCTCGTCCGTTCCAAGGCCTATATCTCTCTCAGGTAGGCATGCACTCAGTCCTTGATGGGTGACGTGCACCCTAATGCTTCGACGTCCCTCTGTACAGGTCGCAAGTCAGACGATCTCGTTGCAAGAGTTTGGCAGTGGTGGGTTTGGATACTTACAACGAGATTGCGGCAGAGCTTGTAAAGGCCGGCGGAGTGACATGGCGCATCGTACGCGCCACGGTGACAGCCCCAGCCCGTCCATTCACCAGCAATAGAGCCCGGGTCGCGCGCACGTCAATATGTATGGCTCAACAGCAGACAAGACCGCAACTTACTTCGTGGGCAGTGAAGCAGCATACTGTCGTACAGGTAGTAAATACATTGGCAGCAGCGACGGCGCCAGTGATAGCCATGAATGGAATGAAGACAGAGGTAAGACGAGCGAACACGATCAAGAGGACGTCCTTGGTCTGTAGAGGTGAAGACTCTGCTGAGTGAAGGTACTGATCAGAATCGACCCTTTTATAAGTTTTTGGACCCGCAAACATAACTATTCGGTTTACCTCAAAGCCACTGCTCGCCTCGGCAAGGATTCTGAATCCGGAGACAGCATCTTCTTTCTCGATCCTTCAAGGCACCCCTGCTACAATATCACCCTTCCAGTGACAGCATCCAGCGTAATTGTTCAGAGGCTATGAAAACGAGGCCCTTTGTCAGTGTCAGCCACATCACGGACTAACCACATTGAGCGTCGCTTCTTTCTTGGGAGGAGGGCAAGTGATAAATCGTGACATAGCCATTTATGCCAATGACCTGGTAGTTGACTTCAAGCCTGAATATGTGTTGGAGAGCTGCACGACAGCGGAACCTGCAGAGACTGGTACCGCCACCATAGGTAGATTTGCAGTCAGAAAACGAAAACCATCCCAGTTGTCACGAGGCGTGGATGCGATCCTTGTGGCTCCTTATGGAATATCACGCGTCCTCTACTTGAATGTAATACTCTCCGCCTCGGATTCTTCTATCCACTCGACGTTCATGAATCAAGGTGGGGACGGGGATGAGATCTCACACGCATCTTCGGATTTTCTCATGCTTCTAATGCTATGCCATCATCGATTCCCATCCTCCTGATAGCTTGAACACCCCGCGTTCTCAGCTATCTCTTCTCCGATACTTACCTCTTTGATCCCAAGTTTGACTCTTGGGCACCAGGGAACCATTCTACGATATTGTCGAATTGTGATTACATTTTGGCATAGAGGTCAACTGGTCTATGGAACCCTACCGGTCACGCTTATCAGCATGTGAAGCAGGTCGCAACGCGAGGTTGAACACACCTCCTTCTCCCGACGTGCCCAGATGTTGAGGCGGCCCGAACCCGAGTTCCTGCAGCAACGCAGGGAAATCGTGCGGACGGAGCTCGAGGTGTCTCGCGTTTTCTCTCAGCCGAGGGTCCATCCGGCGGGCTTTGCCGTACGTTTCCCAAGCCTGTGGTTCGACGATGAACGCGCCGCCCGGTTTCAACACGCGGTGTACACGACGGAAAAACGTGGTGACCCCCTCGTCGCCGTGGTTGAGATGAATCCATTTCGTGATGGAGAAGCTGCGGGGGTGTCAATGGGACGCACTGGGTGTACAGGAAAACGGATCGTACGCGATCACGACGTCGTATGTAGACTCGTCGTCGGCGGTGGTGTCTTGGGAGACCCAGTCTGTCGTTCGAAAGGTGACGTTGTGCGGAAAGGCGTCGCTGGCCACGGGAGCGGGAATGGGAAGCGGGCCGTGGCTTTGTTCGCAGGAGATGGGAAAATAGTCGGAGAGGTCGGGCTCTTGTGCGTCGAGACGGATGCGTTTGGCGGATGGAGATTGTCGCTGCGGGGAGTGGAGACTCCAGAGGGTGCGTCGACGTTTCCAGGCGGCGCGGACGAGGGTGTCGTCAATGTCGACGCCGACGACGCGGCGTGCGCCCCATGCGTGTGCTAGCGGGCGGGTGAGTGGGGCGAGGGGTGCGAGAGGACGACGGACCGATTTCGCAAGTGACCCAGCCCTCGTTGCAGCCGACGTCGAGAACGGTCTTGGCGACCAAAAAGGAGGTCGGCAAGAGCGCAAGACGCGGATCTCGAGAAAAAGGCCGTTTCGTGTAGTACCTGTGCTGGTCTCTGAGATGCGAGTCAAAAGAGGAGGACCGACATACCCGTGGTAGTTGCCAAAGATTGGGTTGGGCATGAGGCGGTGCCCGTTATCTGCTGCCATCATGCCTGGCCCCCGCGCGAAACAAAACGGAGCGAAGAAAAACAAGACAAGGACGGTGTCGGTCGCGGTGCTGGCGCAGGGGCCTCCTGCGCTCCCACCGGTGCTCCAGCCGCGCACGCTGAGCAGCCTCGACGAGCTCTCCGCCGACGACTGGGACGAGGTCGTCAGGGTCATGTGCGACCACCTCAAGATCCCCGGCACGTCTCCCCCTCGTCCCCTCCCTGCCCCGTGCTCATCCGTACAGCAGACCTCACAAAGAGGAGCGGGCTCAAGAAAGTATACACCAACTTTGACGACATCTACAAGCGCATCGACGACCTCTTCTCCACCCATACCGGAAACCAGATCATCAGGGGTGGCGTCGTCGCCATCTACGCCAAGATGTCCGCAGACTCCATCCTCAGGAACCTTCTCTTTCAGAAAAGTGTGTCTTGTCGTCCCGATCGAATGCATACCTGACCCCTTTCATCAGGTCTCCTCGCAAAGATCCTCCCGCTCGTCGAAAACGACAATTCCCGCCACCTCGCTCTCAGGGCCCTCACCACCGTCACCCACCACGGAGGCACCGACATACGCAAGGAGATCACCCTGCGCGCTCCCATCATCGTCAACGTCCTCAAAGACCACCCCGACGACTTGCATGCCGCCGAATTCGCCATCTCCAGCTTGGCACACGCCGTCACAGCATCCATCGACGAACCCCAACGTCCCGCCGCGAAATACATCAAAGCACTCCAGCTCCCCACCCTCTTGCCCATCGTCTTGGACTTTGTCGCCAATCCCGGCGCCAGCTTGCAACTCTTGCACCACGCCCTCGAGTTCTGCGGCCATCTCACCCAACATTGCACCCACGAGTGCTTGGCGTATCCCGCCGTAGTCGATTTCCTAATTGCGGCCATCCGCAGCCCGGATCTTCATTCCCGTTTCTATGCGCTCGGCGCAGTCATACGGCTCCACAAATCCTCTCCGGATCCAGAGATCCTGTTCAACGATCCTAGCATCCTCATGGACGCGATGCAGCGTGGCCTGCCGGATCACCTTGCCGAGCTCATCGTCAACTACGGTACCGCACGCTGCGAGTCGACCATGACCCTCCGTTCCTCCGCCGAATACCAGAAAGCGATGATAGAGTGTGCACATAACCGCAATCTCTACAAACTCGGACTCACCCTCGCCGAACTCATCCCCCGCAACGAGTTCTCCATCAACGAGGGCGGCTTCCAAGCCGTCAACCAACTCACTGGCAGATCCGAATTCATAAGCGCCGGTCTCCCGTTCACCATGTGGGCCGACGCGCTGCCCGTCTGTGCCAAGGAAATCCGCCAGAGGCGCAGATCCAACGAAGAAGACCTCGCCGACATGCTCGATCTCAAGTTCTTTGTTATCCGCTCCCGCATCCCAGAAGCGATCGCCCTCGCAAAGAAATCCATCGAGCGCAACCCCAAGTTCCCCTACTTTTACTATATCATGACCCTCGGGTCGGATTTGGAGGAAGGACTCCGGCATGCGAAAAAGGGTCTCAAGATCAAGAACGCCACCCCGTTCGTCCACCACATGCTCTTGTCGCGCGCCGTCGAGATCGCGGGTAACCTCGCCATCTGTCGCATCCAGGAGTCGACGATAGGCGATCGGAAGTGGGATGAGGGTCTGGCGTTTTTGAGCAGCGCCTTGGACGATGCGCAAATCTACCTTAAGAAAGCGCCGCCGGACACGCGACACAGGAAGAGCGTGCTTTACTGGTACATCGCCCTCACCCTCGCCGACAAGGGTCCCGAGCTGTCGACCGATCTGAGACAACTCAGGGTGAGTCCCCCGTGGTGTGTTGTGAGGTGATCCCCTCACACCCTCTCTCAGTCATACGTGGACCAACTTCGGATCGCCGACGAGTTTTATGCCGTGTTCGGCACCGACCCTCCCATGTCACAGCTCCGCCAGGCGCAAGTGACCATCTTTTCGCGCTACCGATCCGCGGCCGAAAAATGGGGCCACATCGTCGCGCGATTAGACAGCACGAGCATCGATCACGAGCACGTCGTTCAGCGCGACAAGGCGGAAGACCAGCTCGCCGCGTGGCTGCACGATTTCCGGCACCAGAACGGGGATGATATCGATGACGATCTGCCGGAAAAGTCGTCTCACCCCAAGTGGTCGACGAATCCGGCCGAGCTGCACAAGTGTTCGTGGTGCGGGAACCCGAGCGCGGTGCTGCGCAAGTGTGGGGGATGTGAGAAGGCAAGGTAAGGCACTGAACATGGCGTGGGTGGCCGAGAAGCTGATCGTTCCTTCAGGTATTGTGATGCGAGTTGTCAAAAGTCTGCGTGGTCTGAACACAAGACCGTGTGCAAGACTCGCAAGACTAGTACGGGCCCGTCCGCATGAAAGGTGAGAACGGATAAGAGAGGGGTTGGACAGCAGGATCTGTCCACCCGGATTGCTTCTTGAAATGCCAAGTGTATGCAACTGTTTACCATGCCTACCAAGTCGATGTACGACATACGATGTTCCAACATCTACATCATTCCCCTTTACCTTACCTACGTCTTTCGCCGTTTGCTCGATTTACTCGCTTCGAATGCATCTTCTCTTCTGTCTTCGACTCTTTTCAAAAAGTCCACCTTTTCGAGATATCCGCCACCACGCCTATTAGCGTCGAGTTCGCCCTTGACGTCGCTCGACTGAGAAGCGACGTGGGCGCGCCAATCCATCGCGGACTTGTCTAGCGTCGTGATCTTTTTGGCTTGCGACGCCTTGGGTATCGAAGGGAGCGCGGTACGCGGCTTTCGCGGGCCTGGTCGCTTTGCTCCCGGTGTGACTGTCGCCGTCGTCGACGCTGCAGCCGGCGGTGGCGCGGGGTCATCAGCCCTGCCCTCCTCTTTCCCTTCGTCAGCGCAAGGGGTAGAACTAGACGACACGGCATCCGATGTAGGACGTGGATGTGGCGACCAGCGTGGCCACTTTTTCGCTTCTTCCGAGTCCTCGGCGACTTCCACGACCTCCCTAGAAAACGTGGAAGCGCGTGTGCACAGTATGTACGAACGTGACGGATACGCGGTGGGGAATGCAACGTCGTGAGTGCCCATGTCGTGTGTGACGACGAAACAAGGGAAAGGTGCGAGGTGAACACGTACGTGATGTGTTTGCCCGCAAACAAGTACGTCTTGGCGATCTTGACCCGTTTCACCGCGGGCAGTGGCTGGGACGACGTGTCGCCATTGCCATTGCCATTGGAATTGGACGGCGGGGTGGACACGGACGCTTGGAAGCTGGCCCAGAGCGCGTCGCGTTGTCTAGAGAAAGCGCCCGTCATCAGCAAACGCGCGAGAGAAACACGACAAGCAAACCAAAATGGTCCCCACTTTTTCTGCTCGGCAGTCACAGTGTCGTCGGGCGGCCCCGTCTCGACCGCGTTCTCCCCATCATCGTTATCTTGTTCGTCGGCGCTGTCCGAGTCATGGTCTGTAGCACGAAAATTCAGTGTTGTCGAGGAACGACGAACGAGTGACGGGGTACCGTCTGCGGGTGGGACGTAGTCGAAGTCGTCTTCGGAATCTGAGTTGGTGGTCGCAGGCATTGAGCGTTGTTTGTCTGTGTTGAATTTAGAGGCTCTTGCACAACATATGCATACAACGCTTCATCAGCCACTTCAAAAGACTGACCGATGGAGAGCTGTGATAGCAACTAATGGTTGTCTGAAGGTTTTACAATGAAGCTTCATTGATGGGCAAATCAGAAATCAAGCCATCAGGCCATAGACCAGTTGGAATATATCAAAATAGAGCACTCTAGAGTTCGTGCAACATCTGGTATGTATCATCCTGATCATTAGTATACGTAGAATTTTGAAGATGCGGCACCGACGAGCCACGGCGAGACCAAAAAGTAAGTATGTCAAACGGAATTCTCATTTACATAGATACAACACGACGTGGAAGTGAAGTGGGAGAACGAACATGGGCTAGGCTGGATTGAAGGAGATGATGAGTTCTCCCGTTAATTAAGTATCAACTATCAAAACGCACCATGGACGAGAAACCGATTGTCAATTCGCACGCAGACACTGCGACGAATGTGGGAGTGATGTGACGAGACATAACCGATGGTGGTCCCTCAAAAGTCTTTCTCTGTTAGAACCTGCCCTTGAATGATTTTGCCCATGTGAGTGTGTGTAAAAGGCAGCCCTCTGCGCCGAATGGCAAGTAGCGCCTTCACGAAAGGAAGCGGCGAGTCAGACAACGTGATTTCGTTCTCTTTGACGCTGCCACGGATGTTCAATAGCTTCCGCTGGACTATTGTATCTTTCCGCGACTCTTTCGTGGAAGGTACGCCGAGGAGGCGACAAAGCCGCAGGTACGATTCATAGTCTCTGAGATAAAGCTGCCCCGCGAACACATTGAGCTGGTCGATCAGAGCCCAAGGTGGAGTCCAGTTGGAGGGCAAGGGAGGGATCGAATAAAGTTGGAGATCGTCCGATGGTTTCATGCGTTGGGATGTGCGGGGTGCATACACATGAAGGTGGACGTATTTGCTCGCCCTAATGTCTGGCATTAACTGGTCAGCTTCGAATGGGCTCAATAGAACGAGTATCTGGTCGCGGTCCTGTTTACGGGAGAGAATCCATTGGACAGGTCGACGATATTGATCCATGGTTCCTCGAGTGGACTCAGGTTTGATTGTCTTGCAAAAGTCTGCCGTCGCCAAGATAGATGGGCTCCAGATGTCTGCTTTGCGAGGAGCTGCAGAGTTCTGTTCGAACGTTGTGAATACGGGCCCAAGGGCACTGCCCAATGGGGGGATGACACCAGTCTTCACGAATTTGACGATGGCTGGATGAAGGGAATGTTCCGCCGGTTCTGCCATGGGAGGCAACTCCGTCTCTCGTTCGCGTTCCCGCTCGCGGTTGACCTCACGTTCTTGTTCTTCTTCCATCTGTGCACTGGGAAGTGATAGAACCCCGAGATCTTTGCAACGTTGCCGGATTTCGGGATCCAGTGCCGACAAATCACTCTGCGCGTTTCTAGATTCGCAGGGTGCATAGAGATCGGCCAACGATTTCAGTTCTGGCCGGATCCATGCATCTGACAGCTGCTTTGGTGTGAGGCCATTGTTGCAGAAACGGGACCAAGCATCATATCTCAATTTATGGCTCATGCCTTGTTGTGCCCAGTAAGGAGCCCGCTCCTGAATATCGGTCCAGGTCTCGTGTATTGCCCAGCATAGGATGTCGACAGTGGTGACTCGGCTGTTAGGATCTGTCTTGGCTGCTACCGCACGGATGTTCCGGTCAACTGCGGGCGGCGCGAAAAACATGACCGAGTGACCATGACCCAGCTTGCGCATCCGCATGCAGCCTGAAAATCACAAACCGTGAGATTCAGCAATTGAATGACGGCGCCAAGACGAACCTTGCACCAGAGCGTCTTTTGTCACCTTGGGGCCCAGTGTGACAGCCGCTCGTGACCCGATAGGGAGTTTGATGTCAGTGCCCCTTGTTTGTGCATGATCCAGATAGACAAGACAGAGGTCTAGCTGTTGAGAAAGCGGTGACGATGACAGTAATTGAGTGGTGCCATTTCGTGTGAGTACCGTCAGTTCATCATCCCCGTTGAAATAGATGGCTCCAGGGGCCGCGCGGGCGATATCGAGCCATGCTTTAGCCACTTGGCGATTGGAAAAATCGAGGATCTGTGCACCAACATCCAGTAAAACACGAATTTCGGGCTCTTGGGTGGCTACCAATCGGAGGAATTCAAGCGTAGTATGCCGTTTGCCATTCTCGTGAGCGACAACGTAGAAGTCATTTTCGGGTCGAAGAAGATATGCGAGAACCTTGGCATTGGTTCCCTGCTGGTGGTCGAGGTCGCGCTGGGTAACAGACATGGGTAATAACCATCGGCTGTCGTTCGTGCCCGAAAATCCTGATGCTCAACTCAGCGACCGAATTGATCAATATGCGATGAACTGCGGGTTCACTCACCGGTTATAGGCTTCTCCCGTTTCTCTCCTAAATCCCAACTACACCCGGACAGTTTCCAAGGAAATTCTTTCGCTTCCTTCGGGAACACCACCCGCGCGAGGTAAAAATCTATAGCTGATTGATTCCGAGCGAAAAGCGGGAATATGATTTTGCCCCATGATTCTGATGACCTGAGATTGATCTCGCCGAGTTTCTGGAGCGAGTCTGGCACTGACTCGCGACCATACTCTTTGATCCAAAGGGCGTATTCCGTGGATGGGTCATCCTGGTCTAGTAGCATCTCGAACGAAATTCTCAGTTGCTCCTCGCTGAGGCCGACATAATAGTAAGACAGGCATGTGAGAATGATGGTGATATCTGGATGGCCGAACTGGGTCTCGGGTGCCGGTACGTTTTTGGCTCGATATGGAACTGCAAGCATTGTGTGGGTCGTGGAACTATATCGCAACTGCGACTTGGAGACAAGGCCATAGTCAACACGCCATCTCCGCTCCGAAAGAGCAAACAAGAGGATATTGGAGGTCAGCAGACCACGGAGTAGTAGTAGTCCACTCCAAAGATGACTCTGGTCAGAATGCTTAGCGTATTCCTCTACCCTCTTTGCTGTATCGGGAATTTGGAGGACATCTTCGTCCGATATGAAACTGCGAATCGCACTGTGCAATGCAGGGGAGATGTCTTGAAAGTTGAAGTTGGGAAGCCGTCCAGCCATCACGTCTTCCGTAATCAATGATATCAGGCGTCGAGCAACGTCAGAGACTCGCACGATGCGAACATGCGGAAACGATCCAGGTGGGCCGCACTCACACTCTATGGAGTGGGCGACATGTCTCGAAAGGGAAAATACGTGCTTCTTCACGAGCCCCAAGACCTGCTGAGTAATCGTCCATCGTTCAGGGTATCCATCCATATGTTGCTGGTGACCGATCGTGTAAACCAATTGGAACCGGGTGTGAAGGATCTCGTCGCTCTCGTCCAGAATATCTCGAGCATGAGAATGAAGCCACCTCTGGAGGCTCAGCCACTTGGATGCGCTGTCCGGAGTACCATGAGCCTCCCTACTGCGCTCGTCATGATGGTCAGCCCGGTCTCCCGGCGTCTGTGTTTCAATAGTCAGCCGAATCAACGATTACCAATATATCATTATGCATGCGCACCGGTCTGAGTAACAAGGCCGTCTTGATGTGCTTGTAAATGGTCTTCTGATGCTTTATTAACGGGTCGATCATAAGTTTGGCTTTACGTATCTGCTCCTCCACGCTCATCAGCTTGAGAGACATAACATGCTCTGGCTGGACGAGTAGAATCCCACGTTCAACCATGCATTGAGACATGAGTTTGTGTAGATCATCGATTTGAAGGCTGATCACATCGCCGACAGAGTTGTGCTCGGGGGTACGAGAGAAGGGCAGGTGGTATATTGGCCTGTTAGTAAGCCCGCCAAGGCGAGCAACGAGCAATTCGAACATCTGGACTGTCAGTGCCTTTGGAACAATGACACGGACAAGCTGTTTGCCGTCGGCGAGAGCAGCGGCAGCAATGGGAATAATCACGGATGATTTCCCTTCGCCCATGTTGACCTGCATCACAGTGTTTTCACCGGATCGTGGGGACATGATTTCTATCGCAGTTTCCGCCTGAGTGCGACGGATGAGAAAGTTTCCTTGAACCTGACAAAGACGAGGAGTGGTGTTAGTAGAGACGAGCATTCGGACAGAAGAAAGCCACCTGAATTAACAGCCAATCTGGATACTCTTCAGCACTCCACCCGGCACATCCTTCATTCTCCAATTCCTTCGAAAATTCTTCTTCGAGACCGTTCAGGGCAAATTGTAGCAATCGCCGGGAACGCTGAAGCTCCAAAAGGAGTAAGGCCAAAGATATCAAGCATTTCTTCCAACGTGGAGGGATGTCGATGGGTGAGGTGGATGCGAGATATCGCAAGAGGTCATCTGCAGTAATCGGCGGCCATTGACCAAATCGATCGAGTGCTTGTTCATGCGGATCGGTCGTTGGACCCAGACACTTCTTCAGAATGTCCAGAGAGTCCAGGTAGTTGACTCTACACTGCACATAGTGCTTCTCAAGTGCCTCGATGAGATTCTCGCCCGCCACTTTGTGAGTCATCTGAGACACCACGCGAGCAGATTGTGCGCTGGTGAGAAGGTGAGCGAGATATTCTCGTTGGAATGAGGGGTCCGTCCGAAGAGAGGAGAATAGTGGATCCAGTAGGGGGATATCGTCTGGCAGTGTATTGTGACTGTTGCAAAGTAGAGTGCTAGGGACTGGCAGTTCTGGAGTCGGCCGGTTGGAAAACAGCTTATGAAGGGGTATCTGCAACAGTGTACACTCATTGAATACATATCGTAGAGACGAGGCCGGGGGTGGAAGAATGGGTAATCCACTGGGTTCTGCGGAGATGCACGCGGTCAAATAGTTGCTCTCATCGTAACTGCAGTCTTCTCGAGAGGTTGATCCAACGGCGTGCTTCTCTGGCGAACTGGTAACACATTCTGTGCGATTCCAGTAATATCTATTTTGGATTTCCCTGTACGCAGTGTTGATTTGAGGATACAGGGTTGAAGTCCACAAGCCACCGTCACCCAAAGCCTTGAGTTCCATGATTGACCGACAGCTAGCCGACTGTAGGAGACAAAGTGCCGCCTGAACACCCGTTTTGCCTGTCAGTGGATCAGGCCGATGGCAGCTAGTCACGGCATGCAGATAAGCAAGATATCGCGTGCTCGTCGAGCTGCGATTTCCTATCAAGCAACCCAGTTCGGTATCCACGCCGTAGGTGTAATATAATGGTTCATTGGGCTCTGTGGCTCCCAAGTGAGGGCCAATCCGAACCTGATGATCACCATGTGTTGCGGGAAAGCCATTCGGTATGAGGACACGTCTGGGGATAAGTGCCTCTGGTACAAGGGCCCCCGCAAGGTGGGCCCTCGGCCGAAGAACGAGGATGTTCTCTAAACCAAACAACGCCCCAATACATTGATTCTCGTCGTAAACCATGTGCTTGAAATCACGGGACTCGAGGTCTTCTGTTTCATTGACAAAAAATGACAAGCCGTAATGCGGCAAAGTGACAGACAACTGTTGTGTCGATGTGGATTGGACGGAGTCGATGGAGGATGTGGTGATCAGTAAATTCCAGGACTGGCTCTGCAAGTATTCGTCGCCTGAGTATCCGCGAATCGCTCGTTTGACGTTGTTGAGACACCTGAAACATTCGGAAACCATTGCCCAGGTGGGGCTACGGATGTCCACAAGAGTCTCGCAACCCCTGTACGTACGATATTGTCCAGATGCACAATCAATCCTCCAGTTCTCTGAAGATTCTTCCCAAAAATGATCGAGCGGGCGTATTTCGATGATCTTTGTGGTCAAATTCAACCAATATACATGACCATCGATGAGCGCTGGTGGAAGGTCTCCCCGAAATTTGCTCGAAGGAATCAGCTCGGCTATCTCATTTCTTTGATTGCCTTGCGCTCGAACCACAAAATTGTGATCTCGCAGCAAAAAATGCACCTGTGGGTATTTGAACCATTGTGATTGTCATGTAGGGTCGGACAGTTACCTTGTGTTCGGACGTTGTGGCGAGGGTCGTGAAATCCATTCCTGGGAGATTGGATGGTATGACAAATAAGCCTTGCTGCAAACAATAGTTAGGAACGCTCATTAATATCAGAAATTGCAGCGTGTACCCACATCAGTAAAAAATTTCCTAACATCAAGCGGCAATACACCTAACAGTCGACCATTCACTCGAAGTGCCCCGTCGAGCAGGTTAATGTGCACTGTTTGCGAGGGTTGGTCCACAGTCGCTTCGGTATTGCATGTAAGCCAATGAGCATTTGGATACTGCAACTGCTCCCATCTCTGTGTACCTGGCTGATAGCTAGGGAAAATGTTGCCAACTGCAAGGTCAACACCATGGTCTGATGCATCAGCGAGGATTACATCCCTCAACATCTCCTCGAGAGCGCACGAGAGGCGAACGTCTCGATAAAGGAGCATTTGTAAATAGTCGTCATGAACGTCTGAAGAGTTGAGGTCAGCTATGTGCTGAGGGTAATTGACATCCGGGAATTAGACATACCTCCTGCACGGAGTGCGTGTATAAAGAAGGCACAAGAAAGTGGAGCATCGACATCCTCTGCGGAATGAAAGAGCTTGCAGAGAATATCAGGGTCAACGTCAAACGTGCTTCGGCAAGTGGCAGCCATGCCCAGCAAGAGATTCCTGCGTTCTTTATTCGTAGGTACCTGTGCCAGGTCGTATGATAGCTCCTGCACCCAACTAAACGTCTTCCTGCGTACGCTCCGAAGAAGTGCGATGGCTCGGTCTGAGACCCATTCGCTGGGGCTCGACGCAAGCACCCGAGTGAGCAACAAAGAAATCGTATTCATCAACACCCCATCAATCGAGCCAGCTCCAACATCCGCAAACAAGCTGTCGAGCTCGCCTAGAAGGGCATCGCAAAAAGACGACTCTTGGAGCTCTTGATGCCAGATCCACGCCCCTGTGTTCAGGTCGAGCGGTCCGACTCGAAAGGCCGCATGGGAGAGGAGGAAATGAACTTCGTGACGACGGAGGTTGAGAGTTCTACTGCGCAGCCCCTGGAGGATGTTGAGCCATTGTAGTGAGCCACCGCTCCGCAAGTGTCCAAACGTGATGAATTCGTCGAGGGAGAGACCCGTGGGACAACCCGCTTGAGCAGCCAAGACGTCGTTCGGTGTGTGAATACTACAATTCACATAGTTTTCCAAGTCATGGGACAGAGAATAGGAAGCAAAACCGTATGTGAGGCGGGAAAGCGACTGCCAATGGATTGGATCGAGGAATCCAAATATATCGTCGGGTTTGCTGCTTTCCGAGTCTGGTTGAACAACGTAACGTAAGACTGGCCCATTCCGGGATGGGAATCCCTGTGGATAAAAATAGGCACAGTGGATCTGAATGCAGAGGGATGGCGCTTGACTCTCGACAAAGTAAGGCCGCAATGCAGGGACACGCGCAAGTAGATCGTATCCTTCCGCTGGAATATTAATGCGATCAAGGACGGGCATGGCGAAAAACAGAATGCGGGGTGCAGCAGAACGCCAGATACGAATGCACGCTGGGCATTGCAGTTCGAATACGACGACTTTCGCATGCAATGGTAAGGCGGGCAGCGGTGATTGGGCGCACTCGGCTAGTCGTCGCCCGGGTAGATGCTGTTGGTATTCTTCGTATCCATCATAGATGTGTGCGAGACTTGCACCTTCCACCTGCGGACTGGCAAGTCTAGCAACCTTTTCCGTCGTATCTTGTTCGATGCGAGCTTTAAGCTGCTGAAGATGCGGGGATTGGTCATAATAACGGACAGGAAAACTGTCTTGGGTGAATTCGTCCGAAAGTACCGACCATCCCGAACGTGACTGAGAATGGCGCGCAGAGAGGTGCCGGTATGCGCAGGAAAGACGATGGAGGCTTGTTGCCTTGCGCAGGAGCAGGCTTTCCAGGTATGCAATAGGGATTCCAGGGGGATAGTCGGTGAGCATGGGAATCGCCTTCACGATTAGCTTATCCAGTGCGACGTAAAGCTCGATCCCTGTCAATAACATGATGGACATATCTTCTGGATTTGCCGACTTCACCTGAGAAGCTTTCTTCATGTATCTATCCATCAAGATCTCGAGCTGTACGCATGCCTCGTCCACATTCGTGACGCAGGCACACCAATCGTCGATATCCTCCTCAACCGATTGTTCGATGTCATAGAGAGTAACGTCAGGGTCGGCAGCATATGCCTCCTCAAAAAAGGTCCCATTCGAAGACAAGAAGTCTTTAAAAGTGCCGCGGCGACGATGGCTGGGATGGAAGGGAGTACCAGGTAGCTGGGGGCCAGGATCTGCGAGAGCGCTGCGAATATATTCACGACTATTCACGAGCGAGACCTGTGTGTCTCTCTTGAGTTCATCCTGGGAAGGATTCCGAAATAGGGATGGGCGAGCGTTCAGCTGCTCCCACCTGGCGTCAAGCATCTCACGAAGAAAAGTGCACGTCTTCAGTGCCATTTCGGAGAGCCAGTCGGGAGTAGAGGAACCAAGCTTGCTCAAACGTCGGAGAATTCGAGATGACATCAAGTGAAGCAGATCACTGGAAAGAGTTCCATTGCTTCCGTCCCTCGCAAGGGTGCACATGAAGAATAACATGAATCGTTTGTATGATGCACGTCCAAGAGAACGATTGACCGTCATCTGAATTGCGACCCTGATGAGAAACCAAAGAGGCGACCGACGCCGAACTTGCATGTCCTCGTCTCCAATATTCCACGACCAGACAACATGGTCACGAACACGTTTAATGATGCGAGAAACGTCAGCAGGACGGCCGACACCATGCAAGGCACTAGTCAGTAGTGCCGTACGTTTACTTATGCGAGGAACATCAGCAGCGCGACCAGCACTTTGCAAGATGCCATTAAACAGTGCATTGGTGTAGTGTGAATGAGCGGGAGGTGGGAGAACAAGATCCGAGTCGACAGCATTTGGGCGACAGAGAAAATCGACGAGTCCGGATTGGAAGTTCCCATCGTCAAACACCTCGTTGAGCATCTCGACCGCCGATCCAGGATACGAGCATACCAGAGGCTCTGGCGTTTCATTTATAGCATCTTCGCTTGGGGACACCTCGAATGCCTCGCACAGCGTACAGTTCTCCCGCTTCGTAAGGATAATCGCGGCATTTTGATGTCGGATGAAAAATGCGAGCATATCTAGAGGTTGTCAGCACGGCCCGTGATCTGTGGGGAACCTGCGAACGTACCTCCTGTTTGCATTCCCCGTAACTGGGAGATGACGTGGTCGTTGTCCATGTCTTTCGACTGAACGGAGGCTTGTAATTTGCCTAACATCCTTGTGATGCGGTGCCACTGAGCCTGCTCAGAGCCGCAAACGTGGGTGCCATAAGCATGGCCAGCAGCGCACACCGCACGAGCGAGTGAATGATTGTTCCCTGGGGTATAGTCGTTCCCGTCGGGGAGCTGGGTAGGAAGAAACACATGGGTAACAACGTAACGCAATGATGTAGGAGTATGGACGAATGTCGGCGAACTCGTCGTTTGAAGATGAGGGTCATCAGCGGAAGACGTGGCAGACATGGTGGTACAGTATCAGGGCGAGCACGTGTGCAAACACGAGGGTTTGACAAACTGGACCAAAGTCATAACCTCGGTTCCTTCCTCGGGTCTACCCCTTCAAGTTGAAGCTTTGCAGATCCTTGATACCTCCGTCAGAAGGATACTCACAGATTAGTCTACTGGCCTGGGAGCAACTTAGAGAAATCTCACTCACGAGCTTGAACGACAATATTCAGATGAACGATTTGATGGACCCCGCCGGACAAAACACCTTTTGATTTCACTAGTCGCGTTGCGATAGCTAGTCGTTCCTGCAACATTCATGTAATGAGACACGCCGGTGCAGTCCAGACTGCGACTCCGAGGTTGATCCACGCTGCATGCCACATCTTCCGGGCCAACGCGAGGTCAGTGAGGAGGTGAAAATATCTGACCTTTTGAAGTTCACATTTAATGAGCGCGCTCCACTCAAGGTCTACTAGCAGCCTCGTCGAAAAGGTTGACATTCGAATATAGGCTAGTATTCGTTGCCTGGATACCGTTTCTCTTGCTCACCGACATCGTCAAGAGTGATGATGCATTGCAATATGTATGTACATTTCAAGTTGTACAATGTACATCCTTGTCAAATTGTAATTACTACTACAACAGCACTCGCACGACTCGAAATCGGTTGCGTGGCCCGGGTAGACGTCGACGAGGAACTGGATCCGACGGGTTTGCTCGTTGTGGTAACGATCTCCCTTGTGGCGATTTGGTCCCGGGTGGCATAGATGTGTTTCGGTTGGGCCATGTGGCCACTGGCCTTGCGTAGTGGGAGGTGCTTTGGGACGTGGTCGTTTTGGATGTCACGCGGAGGGGCGGAGGATTTGGTTGGGTCTGTGAAGGGATTGGAATGTCGAGTCGAAGGTATATTCGAACACCATTTGAGAGGTTCGACAAAGGTGCGCGCACGTCCTGTGCGTGTGATGGCCCGGGCGACCTTGACGGAAGTTGTCGGAGCCTGCCGGACCTCGGTGAACGGAGCTCAGCTAGGACACCGTGACTGAGTTTGCACTGGTGACCCTCTCAGTGACCCTCACGACTTTTCGCTTGCCTTCTTGCATCCCTCCAATTCCAGGACCAGCTGACCATGATCTTCCGCGTTTCATACCCGCCTTGACGATCTCGACCAACATGCTTGTAGCCAGCGCTGGCGAACATCATAGCGAAGGGGATGGTTCTGGCTGTTGGGGTACGTAGAGTCACCTAGGCAGACGGCATGCTATCTGCGGTAACAAAAGCGGCACGTTCCCACCTCTCTTTTGTTTCGCCGGCCGTTTACCCTTGCTGAATGTGGGCGCGTTGGTTGTCTGGACTGCAGGGGCCACCAGGAGCAATGAGGCAGTGGTATACGACACTGGCAGGTATTCTCCGTTGTATCTGGAATGACAGCATCTCCAACAATTGCCTCTCGGGCTCTATCCGTCGCAAACCAAACTTTGACGTTGGTTCAGTTACCACTTACAAGGTGAAGGTGAGGAAGGGTGGTCGAGAAAGAAGAGAAAGCATTGGTTTTTATAGTGGTGTTGACGAGTCGCCGCCCGTCCTGCTTGCACTGAATTGTTAAGTGTGTCTGTTTGATTTTGATCCGTCTCATCGTGGATGGTCGGGACGGCATTCCTCATTCTGTTCGTCGAAGCTGTCCGAGTCATGATCTGTTGTACGAAATTCAGTGTCGTCGAGCCTGAAGAGCGACGTGTAGTGAGGTGTCGCATGTGCAAATGGGACATAGTCGAGGTCATCTTCGGAATCCGAGTTGGCAGGGGAAACGAATACATGATAGATTAAGATCAAGAACATAAACAAACGCCAGCATGGGATGTGAAATCTGGTATACCAACGCCTCAATGGGCAAATCGGAAATCAAGCCGCCTGTTCCCAACGTCCTTGGTGGTGTTTAGATAGTGCGCTTTCTCCTGTAAAAAGGGCCGTGGTCAGTTCCGTCTCTGGCATTCCGTCGCCGGACAGGGACTTGCCTCGGGGGTCATGCCATCCCAAATCTTTGCACGCTGACAGTTCCGCCAGATATAGTAAGCCTTGGTGCCAGGATATAACAAAAGCACGTTGATGGAACAAACGATAATAAGAATTCTGTTCCCTCGTTCGTCTGCAGTGGGCGGAAGACGAAAATGAAATTCTCTCACTACGGAGAATAGGTAGAGGACGTACATCTGGGTGCATCGCTAGCTACATATATCTGAGACGCGATGACGCTGCTCGCTTGCACGAACCTAGGGTTGGCATTAATTCAGTCCAAAGGTCGGCGAGAAAGACGTCCTCCCGTCCTTGACGTACATGTTGTACAAGGACGTGTTGACGGTACGACTGGCCACCGCACCCGAATTTCTGGAGCACCATCCAACCTGTTATGAATAGATATTAGTTCCCGCAGACTTCGCGGTCAACACTCTAGCCTACATGGATTGGACCGGTAAGACTGCGACCAGAATATTCAGCCAACACGTCGCAAGAAAGAGCTAGGACATACGGATAGGACAGGAGTCCAGTAACCAATCCCTGCCAATCAATCAACACGCTTTCAAAGAGACGATGAGAAATACTAACGAAAAAGAGCCACGGATTCGGAGACGACGGTAAAGCATATAGGGCTACTAGGAACGGCAATATCCACAGATCCTCCATCATCGACACAAAAGTGCGTTCACCAACCAACTCTGACACGAGCGTGATGAGAAACACGTTCATGATTCCCATCGCTTGGGGTGGTATAGTCAGCAGATTGGTGTTGAATGTATTGAATCTAGAGCATCACTTCAGCAGCAGATCGATGCGAAGATACAGCCTTTGCTTGCCCCGCATTGCGAAGTAAGAGTGTCAGGTACGTGGAAGGTGGGTAACTAGGTATTGGGGACATAAGACCGCTATGAATCGTGTCAGGAAAGAGCTAACACACGGGATTCAGTGGCACTCACAGAATATACACGGGCCACAGGTCATAGTCACAGACAGCCATCCAAAGTCTTTTGAGGGTTAGTCCCTCTCGGTTGTGCATGTCACCCTAGTGATGTTTAGTATGTATCATTTACCAACATGCTATTCATCACCTTGGTCGGGTCATCACGAAGGACCTTGTTGACTATGATAACCTCTTCACGCTCGGTAAACCAACCCTTTGGTCGGAACCATGTCTTTGTCTGCGTGGGAGACGGTGGCATGGTGAAAAAAGAGGCGACACCTATACCCAACGTTATCAAGCCTCTGTGGATGTGATTAAGCAAAGTAATAGTTGTAGAGCGATGACACCACTCGCTCTATCAAGAACATCCACCTGTGAATTGATATAATTAACGAAATTACATTTCCCATAGTACAAAAGCGATTTACCGCCATCCAGCTTTTCCGGAAACACCATCGAGATGGAGAATACCGTATGCCAGGAAGCTAGCGACAATAGAGCATAAATTTGAGGACATCCAAAAACCGGCCAAGCGAATAGGCAGCTCGGTCTTTGTGTAGAAGTCTAGAAGACGTCGTTAGCACGCGAGAAAATCACTGTTAGAAGGACGGACAAGACATGTATAAAACCAGATCAGGTATGAAGCTAGAAAGGGCGAAATCAGTTTAACTCTTGCGAGAAAAGTCGGTGATCTCATACCCTCCTTGAAGAAGTCTGTCGTGCACAACGTTAGGGTATTGTAAGAAAATTAACAGGCAAGCCATCGCACCCGAGCAGTGCACGACAGGCAAGGAAAGATGTTCTTCCCGTAAGCCAAAACTGACTAAAAGAAACAATGCCTATGGTTTCTTGAGTATCGTTCCACGCAGTCGGCAGGTTACACACTCCAGAGACATATCTGGGCCGGTACCCAGCGATCGGGTCCAAGCTGATGTAATCAATAAACCAACTATTGAGCATGAGACTGACATACCCGCTTCGAAATCAGTTGTGACGGCAACTCTGCGCACAAGAAGGAAAGCCGGAAAATGGTGTTCCCCTGGTTTAAGTCTAATCCCAGAAAAGCCGTTGGTTCAATAGACACCCCACGAAGAGTAGAGGATTGCTGCGAGTTACCGTTTGTAGTCAAGTGCAAATCTGAAAGAAAGCTGGCTGAATTGGCTTGGTTGATATTGCTGCGGTCTAGATTAAGTGCAGAAAAGCCTAGAGCGGCCATGATCATAATCGTCCAATCGGTCCTGCGCAGGAGTGCCTTGATGACGGTCAAAAAGGGTTAAAAGGTAAAACCCGTTCACAAGACACTTACCTTCTCCTCACGGTAGGTCCACCTCACTGAAGGATCGAAACGATGAATATTCTCATAAGCTTGCTTTTGCCAATAGTACGGGGCAAGATAAGGATCATCAAACACGGAGCGCCTTGTGGCAATGGCGTCAGGATCACGGGGTGGGTTTGTTCGCTTGCCAAAGAGCGCCTTTGCCCAACTTGAAGTAGATTGCTCCTCCTCTTCGTCAACGAGGTCCGAACTACATCGTTCTTCAAGACTATCCTTGAGGACAGATGCCTTGTCAAGATAACTGCACGGCTTGGGCACGCCCAGGGAACCGGGAGAGGGAGGCTCCGAGTGGCTGGTATCGGGCAGGCTGGGGGTTAACATTGTGAGGGGTAGATACCAAATAGCAGTCACCTCACTAGCAATTCTATACGTTTCTGGTTTACGGACGCTCATGATATCTGAAGCATGAGTCCATAGGGAAAGTCACGAACAAACACTACAATCCCATGGAACCCATGGAGTGAGTGTCAGGTATATCCTGTGATGGCACCAATCAATTTGCGGGGTTAGCTCTGCGCTTTCCTAGAAGTCGAAAGTATTATCTAGATTTAACCCGAGGTCAACTGAGCTCGAATATAGCGGTCTGTATTTCCTAAAATTCTGACGCGGGAAGTCGCCCATTAGGGTTACTCAATTACATACTGTAAATCTCAACTCACATCTCAACTCACCGGACGTCACGGGACATTGACACCGCGCTGGCCAACGGGACGAGGAGTCCATCCATTGCGAGCCGCATGCTCTAATTTTGGGCAGAGGTGTCAGCCTTGGCTGCGCGACCTACTCCAGTGAGACGTGATGTGAGAGAGCCCATTGTACCATCATATCGCGTGTGCGTGTGTTGAGCGCTGCAACACAGTGCTTACCCCGTAACCATGCTTCTTGTGTCCGTGTTCCGACGAGATGGCGTTTCAGTGACGATCTGAATCGAAACTGCGCGTTCTTCAGAAGCCGTGTGTTTTAACCCTGTCGAACTTGGGACATTGTGCTGGAAGAGTCGGGACTGGGATTAGCAAGTATGTCGGTTGGGTGCAAATATTAATTTAATTAAATAATTAAATACGAGGGAGAGTGATGGCGGAATACTAGCCACTGTCCAACTATTCTGGTCGAGTCGTCACAGCCTCCATCAGTATCTCGTCGACGTCCTCCAACCCCTCATTCTGCCCAACTTATCCGCGAACACGATCGCCGTCCCGCCAGCGCCGCGCCCGGATGACGACAAGCCGAAGCCTGAGTTAGTGTGACGTACCATTGATTTAGCCGGCGTCTACATACCCGACATATTGTTCGGATCGCTGTTGACGGCAACAGAGAAGATGGTGGAGATGATCTCCACGAAAAACAACGTGAGAATGCCTACTAGGATGAACCTCGATCGATTATACATTGCCCATACGCGGAGCATCATCACGACTGCAGCCACCATCGGAGTGTGCTTTGGCCAGCCTATTCATCATCATGGCCGGGGCACAGCACTGAAACATCATAATCAGAATAGCTCCACACCCACTCTACTAGTGGAGTGGCGGCGGTGTGAATTTATCAAGCCTGCTCAGTGCATGATCAAGGGACATACTCCAAGTCATAGCCATTCAAACCTAAAATGGCGTCATGGCGGTTGGGTGGTTCATGTAGGTATGTATGACTTTCTATCTTCGTTCGCGACTTCTTTCCTCATTATATACCTGCCCTAGTGAGAAATCACAAACAGAAGAATCCAACCTCGAAAGACAAGGTATCGCTAACTTACATTCGCCACGAATGACAAGGTCTGCTTACATGTAGCGTGCACGACGTTGAACACGGGATAACCTCGCACTGGTTCGGACTACACCAACACGTTACACTGTCGCCGCGTCCAGGGCATTACAACGGACATCGCAGTTAAGAAGGTCTCGACCAACACGCCGGTATGGCGACACGCGGCTTGCTAGGAATGGTTTGGCTGCGGTGGTGCAGGCAGGCTTGTTGCTTGCTATCTGCCAGTGAGGAAACAAAGGCGGCATGTTCCCATCGCTCTTTGGTTTGGTGACCGTTTGCCCTACTTTGGTTGTTCGGACTGCCAGGAGGGACGATAAACTGATGACAGCGACCGGAAAGGGCCTGCCTAAGCCTTCTCTTCGTCTGCCGGTATGCAAAAACATATTTCGACGGGTGCCCAGCAACACAGCGCCAAGGACACGAAACAAACACGACATTGGTTTAGTCACCACATATAAGCAAGGGTGGACGAGAAAGATGAGATCACTGACTGGTTTTGATAGCCATGTTGACGAGTCGCCCGACCTTCTCGCACGAAGTAGTACGTCTTTTCGTTGACCTGTTTCACCTAGGTGGCTCGGATGTCGTTTCTCCATTCCCATCGGCACAGACAGTTGAAAGCTTCCGAGTCGCGTCACCTACAAACCTTACATCGCCCTGAACACGACAGTGATTCGAGGTCTGTCTCAGGCGGCGCCGTCTCGGTTGTGGTCTCTACTTCGTCCTGTCCGTCGGAGCTGTCCGAGTCATTCACTGTGTACAAGATTCAGCGTCATCCAGGAGCAACGACTCCGAGTGGTGAGGTATGTACCACATAATCGAGGACGTTTTCGTCGGAATCAGAGTTGGTTTGATAGAACATGTGCATGAGCGCTTGAACTTTTCTTTTTTTTTTGTTGAATTTAGAGGCTCTTGCACAAGCATCACTTGAAGCACAAAAGCTCTATACTAATTGTGCTGTATGCCTCAGTCTGATACCTGTTGCCATGGGTATATAAACCTATATAAACCCATTATAAGCAAAAATATTTATTGGCCATTGGTAAAATAATGTGCAGTTGAATATAAGATTGTCCTTTGTGCTGACCTTTATACATTATATGATTTAGACAACTTTTGTTTGACTTTTGTATCATATAAGGGGTATATAACTTTTTCGTACTTTGTGTGATGGGCCAACATGCACTAATTAGTGACAAGAATACATCCGGACGAATTCGCCCCAGTACGAATACAAGATGGATTACCGATGCATCATGATATGATCCACACATCCACCAGTATGAACTGCGGTCCGTCTCGGGCATTGCAGTCTTGGCGGTTTTACTTCATTCTGTTCGTCGAAGCTGTTCGAGTCATGATCTGTTGTACGAAATTCAGTGTCGTCGAGCCTGAGGAGCGACGTGTAGTGAGGTGTCGCATGTGCAAATGGGACATGGTCGAGGTCATCTTCGGAATCCGAGTTGGCAGGGTAAACGAATACATGATAGATTAAGATCAAGAACATAAACAAACGCCAGTATGGGATGTGAAATCTGGTATACCAACGCCTCAATGGGCAAATCGGAAATCAAGCCGCCTATTCCCAACGTCCTTGGTGGTGTTTAGATAGTGCGCTTTCTCCTGTAAAAGGGTCCATCATCAGCTCCGTCTCTCGCCGTCGCCGTCCAGGGACTTGCCTCGGGGGTCATGCCATCCCAAATCTGTGCACGCTGACGGTTCCGCCAGATATAGTAAGCCTTGGTGCCAGGATATAACAAAAGTACGTTGAGGGAACAAATGATGATAAGAATTCTGTTCCCTCGTTCGTCTGCGGTGGGCGAAAGACGAGAATGAAAATTCTCTCGCGACGGAGAACGGGTAGAGGACGTACACCTGGGTGCATCGCTAGATGCATATATCTGAGACGCGATGACGCTGCTCGCTTGCACGAACCTAGGGTTGGCATTAAGTCAGTCCAAAGGTCAGCGAGAGAGACGGGGCCCATGACGGACATGTTGTACAAGGACGCGTTGACGGTACGACTGGCCACCGCACCCGAATTTCTGGAGCACCATCCAACCTGTTATGAATAGATATCAGTTCCCGCAGACGTTGCGGTCGACACTCTAGCCTACTTGAATTGGATGGGTATAACTGGGACCAGGACGTTTAGTCGATGCATCGCAAGAAAGGACTAGGGAGGCGTACGGATAGGAGAGCAGTCCAGTAACCAACCCCTGCCAATCAATCAGGACGCTTTCGAAGAGATGGTGAGAAATACCGACGAAAAAGAGCCACGGATTCGGAGACGACGGTAAAGCATATAGGGCCACCAGGAATGGCAACACCCACAAATCCTCCATCATCGATACAAAAGTGCGTTCATCAACCAACTCTGACACGAGCGTGATGAGAAACATGTTAATGATTCCCAAGGCTTGGGATGGTATAGTCAGCAGATTGGTGTTGAATGTATTGAATCTAGAGCATCACTTCAGCAGTAGAACGATGTGAAGATACAGCCTTTACTTGCCCCGCATTTCGAAGTAACAGTGTGAGGTACGTGGAAGGTGGGCTACTAGGTATTCCGAACATAAGGCCACTATGAATCGTGTCAGAAAGAGCTAACAAGAGACGGGATTCACTCGTACTCACAGAATATACACCGGCCACAGGTCATAATCACAGACAGCCATCCAAAGTCTTTTGAGGTTTAGTCCCTCTCGGTTGTGCATGTCACCCTAGTGATGTTTAGTATGTATCATTTACCAACATGCTATTCATCACCTTGGTCGGGTCATCACGAAGGACCTTGTTGACTATGATAACCTCTTCACGCTCGGTGAACCAACCCTTTGGTCGGAACCATGTCTTTGTCTGCGTGGGGGACGGTGGCATGTTGAAAAAAGCGGCGACGCCTATACCGAACGTTATCAAGCCTCTGTGGATGTGATTAAGCAAAGTAATTGTTGTAGAGCGATGACACCACTCGCTCTATCAAGAATAGCCACCTATGAATTGACGCGATCAACAAAATCGGACTTCTCGTAGTATAGGAGTGACTTACTGCCATCCAGCTTTTCCGGCAACACCATCGAGACGTAAAATACCATAGGCCAGGAAACTAGCGACGATAGCGCAGAAATTCAAGGACATCCAAAAGCCGGCCAAGCGAATAGGCAGCTCAGTGTTTGTGTAAAAGTCTGGAAGACATCGTTAACACACGAGAAAATCACTGTTTGAAGGACGGACAGGACATGTACAAAACTAGGTCAGGTATGAAGCTAGAAAGGGCGAAATCAGTCTAATTTTGTGAGAAAAATCGGTGATGCCATACCCTCCTTGAAGAAGTCTGTCGTGTACAATGTCAGGTATTGTAAGAAAACTAAATGACGAGCCATCGCACCCCAGTAACCCACGACAGGCAAGGAAAGACGTTCTTCCCGTAAGCCAAAATTGACTAAAAGAGACGATGCCTACGGCTTCTTGAGTATTGTTCCATGGAGTCAGCAAATTACACACTCCAGAGACATATCTGGGACGGTATCCAGCGATCGGGTCCAAGCTGATAACATGGATAAATGAACTATTGAGCATGAGACTGACATACCCGCTTCGAAATCAGTTGTGACGGCAACTCTGCACACAAGAAGGAAAGCCGGAAAATGGTGTTCCCCAGGTTAAAGTCTAACCCAAGAAAAGTCATAGTTAGACACCCTATGGAGAGTAAAGGATTGTTGCAAGTCACCGTTTGTAGTCAAGTGCAAATCTGAAAGAAAGCCGGCCGAATTGGCCTGGTTGATATTGCTGCGGTCCAGATTGAGTGCAGAAAAGCCTACAGCGGCTATGAACATGATCTTCCAGTCGATCTTGCGCAGGAGTGCCTTGATGACGGTCAACAAATGGTTCAACGCAAAGCCCGGTCACAAGTCACTTGCCTTCTCCTCTCGGTAGGTCCACCTCGCCGAAGGATCGAAACGATGAATGTTCTCATAATTTTGCTTTGGCCAATAGTACGGGGCAAGAAAAGGATCGTCAAACACGGAGCGTCTCGTAGCAATGGCGGCAGGATCACGGGGTGGGTTTGTTCGCTTGCCAAAGAGCGCCCCTGCCCAACTTGGAGTAGATTGCTCCTCCTCTGCGTCGACGAGGTCCGAATTACTTCGTTCTTCAAAACTGCCCTTGAGGACAGACACCTGGGAAGCCGACTTGGACACGCTCGCGGAAGCGGCGGGGGCTGCCTCGCTGGTAGTATCAGGAAGGATGGGAGCCATCATCGCGAGGGTCAGATAACGAAGAGCAGGCCCGATTTTCGTCAACGATATTTAAGGAATGTTTATGGCACGGACACTATAGGCCCATGCAGCCCATTGGGTGAACGGGTTACGGCAAACCTATCTTGGCATCCGGAGTGATGCACCCATCGGTGGAAATGGCGCGATACCTAGACTCGGATGAGTTGAGTCGCGGGGTTAGCTCTGCGCTTTCCTCAATGCGCATTCCTACCGAGAATGGTGCCATTACATCGCGTGTGTTGGGCATCGCACCTGTATAGCGTACGAAGCACGCTACCGACGCCTGATACGCAGGAAGCGTTGGCATAACATGATGTGCGCAAGGCATCAACCAGACCGAGGAACGACGACGATAGATGACGCGAAACCATTTGGGGTGACCAATCATGGTACCGAAATTGCGCGTTCTTTCAAGTTGCGAAGGCGGAAATTTTAAACCTGCCATGCGAGGACGACGGGATCACGCGACAGAGCGTCTGATCCGGAGGGGCCTGGAGGATCCGAGGAGTTAGAACGCCACCGCCCAAGCCCCGATACTTATTGCAAGGGTTAGTAACAAATGTCCTTGCGGTTGGGAGACGTCCAATCAACTTCTGGACAACCACCTAGCATTGACATCTGCTGCCTGGCCAAGACGAGGTCAGTGAGCAAAAGAGAGATGATGATTACCGACCTTGTAAGTTCACAACGAATGATTACGTGCTTGGACATCGTTGCTCTTCAAGTTGCTCACCGATGAGTGATGATGAATTGCAATACATTTGTAGATCCTTCTCATAGCTACTACAACAGCATGATTTTCGTTACCCTCTCACCCTCACGACTTTCCGTTTGCCTTTTTGCACCCCCCCGATTCCAGGACCAGCTGGCGCCTGATCTTGTGCGCTCATACCCGCTTTGATGGTATCGACCAACACGCCTGTAGCCAGCGCTGGTGAATATGGCGATACGCGGCTTGCTAGGGGTGGTTCTGGCTGTGGGGGTGCAGGCAAACGGCTGGCTTTCTGCGGTAATAAAGGCGGCACGTTCCCACCGCTCTTTGGTTTTGCCGGCTGTTTGCCCTTGCTGGATGTTGGTGCTTTGGTCGTCGGTACCGCGGGGGCGACGGGGAGCGATATGGTGGTATATGGCGGCCGAGGAGTATTGTCGGGTTTTATCCGTTGTATCTGGAATGAGATCATCTCCAACAATTGCCTCTCTGTCGACATTGGTTTAGTCATCACGACACGAGGAAGGGTGGACGAGGACGCACTGGTTTTGATAGCGGTGTTGACGAGCCGCCCATCCTTCTTCCACTGCACACGCACGCGACCAGGGTTCTCCCAGTCGCGCGGGTGGGACTTGTTCACCTCGTGCAGCGTGCCGAGACCGAGGCGGTTGGTAGCGTCGGCAATGTCCTTGCTGAGGGGCCACCAGACGCTTTTCTCGCGTGGGATCCTGCGTTCGCCTCTGCCATAGGGCCGCTTTGCGTCGATGTATATTGGATATATGCACGTCCATCTGCTCGCGTGAGGGGCTGAGTGAGGGCGAGAGAGGACATGCGTACTTTTTGTATGGGGTGATGTCCGTGATCGTATTCGATGGCGGTTTGGCCGGGGAAGGTGTTGGACGGAGCTGGGAGTTGGAGGGGGATGCAGGGCCGGGGTCATCAGAGCTGTCGTCGTCGTCTGATGCGCCGATCTCTTCGAGGAGGGGGCCGCGTGCGTTGGGGAGCAGAGAGCGGGAGGGGAGCGGGAGGTCGGTGTCGTCGTCGAACTCCTCGACGACGGCTGTGCGACGGGCCATGGTCGATGTCGATGGCGAGGTTTGGAGTTCTCACGGTGCCATGCCCTCGTCGTCACTATGGCGAGTATCCACGCCCTTCGTCGTCGTCCACAGTGTCCTGACGCTCTGCAGGCTGGTGCTCTTACAGACCGTCGTCGCACTCGCCACACCACCGTCGACATGCCGGCCATTCGGTGAATGCGAACCATGCCCACCCGATGCGGTCAGCCTCGCGACTCTGCCCTTCATGCACACCCTGACGCTTCCTTCAGTTCCACGAGCCATTCTGCCAGCCGTTTGGCAATCGGCGCCTCATGCACTGCTCCCCTAACCGAACAATGACCGCTACGGAGCCCGCGCCATCGTGGTACCCATATGCACCCTCTCTCCTGCCGATCCAAGGGGAGATCCCAGCATGGCAGTCCTGTGGGCGGATTGTCGCTCGAGAGCGGGCAGACTTTTACGAGTTCCTCGCCTGCAATCTCGTCTTCGCAGCAGTCGCGCTGAGTGTCGCATTGGTACGCTCGAGAACGGTGGAAGCGAGACAGGCACGTCGGGTCGCTGCGCGGATAGGAGTCCGATGATAGATGCGTTGTCGACACGGTGAGTTGGGTATCCACGCAGATTGATGAATTCCTGTTACGAGGAGCTACATACGAGCTATAGACTACGTTAATTTAATCAGAGAATGGGACGTTTCTTATGGCGACCAGCTAGATGTGCTATCACTAGAAGCATCATACTCTTGATGAGGACGGTGCAGCGGCGATCGGTGGTGAGCGGTGTGCAGTACGACGGTGATGAAGATGTTCTCATCGGTGATTGCGCCTTGGGCCCTGCACGCTGATGAACAAAAGGTGAGCGCGTGTTCTCCTCGCTTAGGCCATTGTGTTTTGGGCCGTCCAAAATTAAATAGGCTTGTTCCTGTTTTGCCACTGGCAACAAATGGAGCTCAGTTGAGCCGAACAATGAAACGGTTTTGACTCCGAGAGTACAAAAGGAAGTGCATTGCAGGCCAGTTCTCCTCATCCTCCCTCCCTCCCTCCTCACGATCTTTCTTTCCCTTCCCCGTCTCTTCTTCAGTCATGCTTTCTGCCGCACTCTCCCTTTTGTCCGTCTTGCCACTCGCACTGGCTGCACCAACGTGCTCACTAAAGACCTCGGCTGCAGTTGCCTCGCCCACCCCATCGTCTACCCCGGGGACCAACCCCCCTTCCTCAGGTAACACTACCACGAGTGCTGGCACCAATGGTACGATCTCCATGGCTTGGTTCGCCGACTGGCATCCCAACTACGGCGTGTCCAACATCTCCTGGGCGGGCTACACACACATGGCTTTCTTCACGTAAGTGCCTGCCCGTCCTTTCATCCTCATATTTACCCCTTTCTTCCAGCGCGCAGCCCTCTTCTGCTGGCACCGTCGAGGTCATTCTCAGTGACCCGACCATGGTCGACGAGTTCACCGCCGCCGCCGTGGCCAACGTAAGTTTGCCCTCTTCCGAGGTCAACTTTTACTTAACAATCTTTTTCAGAACGTAAAACCCCTTCTGACCGTCGGTGGTTGGGACGGTAGTATTTATTGGTCATCCTCGGTCGCCACCGATCAAAATCGCAGCACTTTGGCCAACTCCCTTGCTCAATACGCCTACGCACACGGTTTCACTGGTCTCGACTTTGAGTAGGTCCATCTGTTCTTTCACTGCCATCTTGCTCATCCTCTACTAGCTGGGAATATCCTGGCAAGCAGGGCATCGGTTGTAACATCATCAGCCCCCAAGACAGCGCCAACTTCCTCTCTTTCTTGCAGGAAATGCGTCAGGTTGCCTCCAATCTCACCCTCTCTGCTGCAACCAGCATCCTTCCTTGGGTTGATTCCACTGGTACTCCGTTGACCGATGTCTCGGCATATGCATCTGTTCTCGATTGGATCGGTGAGAATCTCTCCCTCGAGCTCTTTGCATTCACTTATCCAGATTACAGAGGTTATGAACTACGACGTCTTCAGAACCTTCAGCAGTGTCACCGGTCCCAACTCTCCGCTCAACGACACATGTGCCCCCTCTAGCGATCAACAGGGCTCAGCTGTTTCTGCCGTCGCTGCCTGGACGGGGGCCGGTTTCCCTGCCAACAAGATTGTTCTTGGTGTCCCAGCTTATGGACACAGCTACACTGTCCCTCAGTCTACCGCCGTCACTGGCACCACGCTCAACATCTACACCTCATTTGACAAGACCAACATCCCCATTGGTGACTCTTGGGACCCACCCTCCACCACCGCCGATATTTGTGGTAACCCACCTGTTGGCAATGGCAACACGGGTATCTACAACTTTTGGGCATTGATCGGTGACGGTTTCCTCGGCCAGGATGGTACCGTTGCCTCTGGCATGGTTGGCCTGTTCGATGAGTGCAGCCAGACGGTACGTCCCGATTGATCACATAGTTTTCAATGTCTGAGTGATCCTTTGCCTTAGCCATTTGTTTACAACCCTTCCACTTCCGTCTTGGTTTCTTACGACGATGCCCAGTCATTTAGTATGTCATGGTTTCCATAGTGATCCTTTTAGCATTGACATGTGGTTCGCAGCTGCCAAGGGACAGTATATCAAGCAGGCTGGTCTCGGTGGCTACGCCATGTATGAAGCTGGTGGCGATTACAACGGCATCCTTGTCCAAGCCATCAACCAGGCGATCGCTTGAAGAACAACTTGCATTCACTCTCACTCCCACCCTCCTTCGACTTCACAACACGCACTGACAACGATCGACTCGTTCTGGATATTAACTCACTTGCGACACACGCGGGTCGACCCCGCATTCGTCGCCCATCTTTGCCCCTCGGTTACCTTTGAGAGGTACCCTGAGCCACGTCACGCTGGATTTCTACACATTGCTGATACCGCGTGGATCCGTGGTTTGGATTAGGTTACTTTGCACTAAATGTATAACATAGATGTAACTTTTTCATCTGCTATGCAATTATAATACATGGCGATAAGTTCATGGTTCACTTTTGGTTCTTGACTTTGCCGGCGCGCACGACGGTGAGACTCGCCCCTCAAATTTGTCGGTGGAGAACTCGATCCTGGACACCCGCTTTTTCATGCCGAACGGCCCGCCAAGGTCCCCGAACTTCTGCCTTCAAGATCTAGAACTTGGAACGCCACCAAAAAGCGCATTTTGTGGAAGGCATGACCTAAATGCACTTTTGGGGGGTCGCTTAGATGCTCACCAGCCAATGAGAGGGCTTCACATAGGCCGTCAAGCGATAACGTTACTCGTCTGCTTTGCAGATAATGATTCAGAGTCAGACACACGATTACGCATGGTTTCACGGTGGGTGCCATTGAGGGTTGACGCCGGGATATCCCGTACGGTTCTCCGAGTCGACGGCGACCTATACGATACCGTTTCATAAAGGCGATGGCCAACGATCATCGATCTCGATGGGCTCGTCGGGAAAAGGGCAAAGGGCAGTGGCAGGTGGCAGGCAGGTGGCCGTGGCAGAAGCAGTTTTAAGCAAGGCGGGCGCATCGGACTCGATCCGGCGAGTCCTGGACCCGAGAATGGAACTCGGCGTATCGACGATTTCATTCGACACTGCACATATCCGATTGCGGCATCCAATTCGGATGCGTTGGACTCGGAGAATGGCGGTTGCGACCGTAGAGAGCGAGAGCTGTGTGTTCGATATGCAATATGAATGTTGGTCAGACGGCGACTTCAAGCTGTCCGTGACGCGTGGCTTCAGTTTTCCGTGACCCACTGCGGTCTGCGTGGAAAGATGATACCCTGGAACTGATCGGCCCTACTATAGCAGGGTAGAAGCGATTAAGAAGACATGCTTCTTATTGCATGATCGCTTCCTTGAAAGATGGTCGCGTCGAGGGTTTTTTGAACTTAATTGACAGCTACGCAAGGGTTCGACGCTTATCAACAATGAAGTAGTAATACTAGGCAGGGTGCGTTGTCCCTGCTTGGATTAGAGATCTATGAGCATGGAGTCCTATTTGATCGGGGGAAATAGCATCGGTTCTTCGATGGAAACGTAGCAATATGTCTATGACGTGCAAACAAACTTGAGCGAACAAAATAACCATGAAGTACATGGAGGGATATGAACGACAGCAAGAGTGAGGAGACAGCAAAGAAAAAATTAAACATGGATGTATGAAATACAGCAGATTCAGACGTAAAACAACATGGAATGGATGATGGTGATTATACGCAATGAGATGAGACAACGGTAACCAATGCAATGACAATTAAACGACCGCGGCAAGGGACTAGTAGACCACTGTGCAGCGTTTGCCCTGAGAAAAGCCCAATAAACAATACGACCACCCGGGATATCGGAATAACTTGGAGAGAAGAAGAAGAAGATAGCATGGTGTGCGCGGGGGCGCTTTTGGACCCTTCGCCTTGTAGATTGGGACGCGCGAATGGACAATGGAGATCATCGCGACCCAGAGACAGGTCCATTGCTGAGCTCATGCCCGACCTTGTGGACAAGCGCCGCCCCTAGAGGTCGCAACACCTCTTCCCAGATCTTGCGTCTTCGCCTGCCGTCAAAAACGCCGGCGGAACGCTCGCCCGTTTCGCCCTCCGGGCCAAAAACAAAAATCTTGCCATGCGAATTGTCCCAGGGCCGTTCCCCCCATGCAAATGCGATCCAACGCGACTGGATAGCATCACGCACACGTCCGTAAGACCATTCATCGACCACGGGATGCAGCCACCCTCCATTGGGCCGGGTGACACGACGTCCATCGTCAAACTCGTCCTCATCCATCATCTCGATATCGCCCAAGGTATGCGTGCGGGAAACCATGTGGGCAACATCACAATTGGATGACGCGGAAGAAGACAACGATGGAAGCGGTTCATCAGCTTCGAACGATATAGGCGAAGTAGCTGGCGAAAGAGGCAATTGGACGTTGTCGAAGAGGTAAATGAGGTCGGCTGCATGATGGGGAACACCGCGAGCTGGGCCTTCTTGATCGAAAACATAACGCCACACATGACGTCCGCTTTTCTTGGCCGCTTGAGCGACGCACTCTGTGGGCCAAGCGATGCGAGCATCCTCAACGAGCTCTAGTACCCGGTCAGAAAGCTCATAGGACGTATGAGGATCGATGTCGTAGGCATTGAGAAGAGCAGTAGCCTTGTTCAGGGACTGGCAGATGGCGCGAAGCCTGCGAACGACACCAGATGCTGCCCAGCTAGAGGCTTTGGTGCTCCAGAGATCATAGTCACAAGCGGAGTCACCGATGATGAGCGGCTGTAGGCCAGAAATGGAAGGCGGTGGAGCAATGCGACCTTGTGGATGTGGACCTCTACTCTTGCTTTTGCGAACCCCTAAACGGAGTGCAGCGAGAGTGTTGCGAACAGGTCCATCTGTGTCTTCAGTCTCCGCAGGAGGAAACAGGGATTCTCGCCAGCCTGCACGGAAGAAGACACCGTCCTCTACAGCGCGTATAGGGCAGTGGATTTCTGCAAGTGCTTCCGTGCGGACGTTGCGGAGCTGGTCAAGAGTAGACACACGAAGTGTACCCAAGGCTCTTGAAAGAAGCCAACCTGCGGTAGCAACATCGGGTATATTGTGATCGATGATGGCGCTCTGCACGATGGCACGAGAAAATAGGGGGTCCGACTTGTTAGGATTGGAATATAAATGGCCGATGATATCCGCTGCGCCGGAACCTGCGCCGAACATTGTAACGTTTGAGGGATCACCACCGAAGCCGGCGATGTATTGATTCACCCACTCGAGCGCACGGCGCTGATCACGTAGGCCTGTGAAATTGTGATGAGTTGGGGAAGGAAAGAGTGAAATGGGACGAACCGTAATTACCAACACCTTGGTCACCTGCTGCGCGATTATCTTCGGCAATCTTTGGACTTGCGGCACAACCAAAGAAGCCCAAACGATAACTGCGTAACGTGACGTGGGCATGAGTATGAGTAAGGATTAAGACGTAAACGCAAAGACGTACTTGAAGGTAACGAAGACGATCGGTTTGCCTATGCGAATGCTTGTGGCGACAAGTGGGCCGCCGTCATAGACCCAGTTAGAACCACACCCGTGGTTGCCACCCCTAATGGAATGAGTTGGAGGGAATGCGTGGAGAAGGGAGCACCAACCCATGTACCCAAATCATGACAGGTAATCGAGAAAGTGAGCTCTGATGAGCGGGAGCAGTAATGTTCAGATTCAGACAGTCAAACTCGTCCTGAACGAGAATTTGTCTGGGGATATCAGTGTCTGGCAGACCAATCAGCTCCTCTTCGAGACTCCTTTGGTTTGGTTGAGGGCAGATTGGGCTGAGGGGTGGAACTGAGTGAAAGAAGATGGCATGATGGAAGATGGATGCATACCCAAATTTGGTTGCATCGACCATAGGAGGGTATGAAGAGCAGAGGACTGACTGGCGGAAACGTGCAGGAACGATGGCGTATCTGATTCCACGAAACTGATGGATAGGGGAGCCAGGTGAGGACACGGCATGTTCGATACCATGGAAGGTGGTGGTGAGGGAGGAATGGTGGAGAACGGCATGAGAGCGATCGAGGATCATAGTGGACTGGAGGAGAGGAGTGAAGGCAGGAAATAAAAGCACGCCTGTTGTACTTGTCCTGTGTTTGCTTCATCGATCCCGTTTGGCTCTGGCATTGGCAGAAATCCAAGTCCTTTTCTCAAAACGGAAACTGCACTAATTGATCAGTCACGTGATCACGGGGCAAACCGGGATCGTCAGCCTGCAACGAATTTACGTATCCGGCAAGGGTCAACGGCGAGCTCGACGGCTGAATGTGGGTCACTTACCAGCGAGAAGGAGGCGAAGAAAATTACCTCGGGCACATGCCGCACACAACGAGAGCAAGACCTCCATGACAACGTTCAATTTAAACCACAGGTGGCTCAACGAGATAAAAGTCCCTTTTGATTCCATCAGTGGCATCACAGAACCATACCTCGACACATGTCCGACACTGCTCAGCGCTCAGCGACAGTCTCGTACACTGGCTATCATAAATCGGTCTCGATACAGATCATGCATGTCGTGGGTCAAGAGGTGGAATGACTGCCAGGGTTCAACTTGATCTTTCTTATCGCTCCACAGATATCATCTCGGATCGATACGACATGCCACGCTCGAAATGGTATCAGTATCCCACGCTCACGGCTCGCCGGCATATCCTATCCACGGCCCTCCGGGCACACCTGGATCCGCATGCATTCCGAAATTGATCCTTGTTCTAGCCTGCCGGGTTTCTCGAAACAAAGAAACAGATAGTGCATATAATGTACAGGTATCATCCAGGCCCATCTGAGCTAATAGGGGCCTCAAGACCGTAGACTCGATTGTGATCGAACTAGATCAGTCCGTGTGTTCCGGCCCGGAACCGGTTTTAGCAAAGCTGGACCATTCGGGTCCAGGAATTTACGTGCAGGTTAAACATCGTCGACATCCCTATCATCCAATTGCTCTCAACCGCGGGCACTAACGCGTTTCCTCACAAACGCCATGGCATGCGTTCCCGTTAGCGATGCTTAAAACCTCACATCCCTCGACACCAGACTTCAGTTAAACCCAACATCTTCCTTCCCCACATTGTCGTCCGTTCTCGCAAGCCATGCCATTTCCGGGACAGTCTTGGCCACTGGATCTCAAAGGTTCGTCATCACGACTTAGCATTCGTTCGTCTTGCAAGCTTTCCACCCACTGTAGTGATGCTTCTTCCACACCCTCGTCATCGACTCCGGCATTTTCAGGTCAACGTATCGCTGGTACATCTCCCGCTTTGGTTGGGAGGATCTTACCGACGTTGGCTGCCTCGTCTGCGTATGGCTGCAATTGTACGATTGTGGTGCACGGTTGTGCGTATCGACACATGATGTTGCGATTTCTCAGTTAATCAGTACATCCATCACTTCCTTCCCGGAGTGTATGCCAATGAAATTCCACAGCTGATGGGATTTCCAACTCTCTCCTTGTGTTCACTTCCATTTCTTCCTGAGGCGTGTGATGGTATCGCGGAGCGAGCGCGTGCCGCTCGTCTCGTCGTTTGCTTCCTCGATTTGCATCACCATTGTCCCAATAGCGCACTTCGTCTATCTCTTCACGCCTCATTCCAGCCCAGGCCTATTGTCTGCTCACATCAACGTAAAAGAGTTGAACATGGAGGTTAGCTCATCCCACTCAGTCATCCTAATTTTCAGTCAGCACTTTCGGTCGTCATTTGTAACCTCCCCGTCGTCGTGACGTTCGCATACCGGTTTTACCACAAGACAGATACAGATATAGATTTTGGTGTGGTCACCGTCGAAACTGAACCCATCCAACTCACGACCGTCGCTCGCGGACAATTGAGCCTCGGAAGTTGCTTGTGTTCAACATCCCTGCCGAGCCCCTGCAATCATTGTATCTCAAGTTCCTCAACGTAGACAGAAACAATGTGCCCGTACCTGCCAGGGATGCTTCGTGATCCAAGCGCGAACAGACGAAGGGTTATCAGATTGTAGGTAGCATCACACTCGCTCTATGCTTCCAAGCTAACTGAGTACTAAGTAGAAATATTAGAGTTGAATCCTTTGTGCGAACTGTGGGCATCTCTGCGTATTAAATGCTTAAGCATGTGCGAAGACACTTTGTAACGTTATTGCTTGACGACTCGCTGAGCTACGTGAGAGCTGTGAGATACTTGCGTTGTCCCTGTGCTAATCCTAAAGAAAACCAAATTCGACCCCCCTGCACCGTGGTCTTGGGTTCGGCAGTGATGGCCAGGATGTGTCAAGTTCAGCAAGCCGGAACATCGTAAGTGTTCGTCTTTAGATTCTGTGTGCCAGGGAAACTCAACGTTGGGTAAAGTTGGCCAAAATAACATCAGTCCCCGACAATGGGACCCCATACAACGATCTCGTGAACGAGCACGCAAATCGCTAGCGCCACGCTGGCATTCAAATATACAAAAGGCGCTTTCAACTTAGACGCGGCGAGTGATACTTTCGCAACCTAACCCTTTCCCTCGTCGCCTGTCGCATGCAATGTTACCCAACTGGAATCCGACATTTATTGGTGAGTTTCTAGCCACTTGGAACAACCGGTGGTGACAAAGCTTGCGTTGGTGTACAACACGTATGTGGTGGGAAGATGCATGGGCTTTGGTCGCGCTCTTGGCCAATATCATGTGTTACGAGCAGAATGAGTATTCTGATTTCCATGGTACGTGTATCCCACCCCGTGGACATGTTGAAACGTATCGCCCTCGGTATCGGTGTTATGTTCCGAGTCATGTGGTTTGGTCTTGTTGGTCAACGACCCCAAGTTTGCCTCGAAAATGTCTGCGTCGTCACCAGGGCGGTCAGCGTCGCCCAGACTATCAGTGAGCACGAGCATTACAAACCGTGATTCGCATAGACTCCCAGGTTAACAGCGGATTGCATCGCCGACGTACTGTGATGTGATGTGAAACTGAGTCGGAAACGAAGGCTCCTGATCTTCTCCACGTTCTCGACGAGCATGGTCATCAACGTGGTGACGGTCGTACAAGCCGTGGTATTGTTCCCGCTTGTCATCACGTCAGGCACGATCATCGTCAGACATATCAAGGTGAGCATCGAAACCATTTGGAACGGGAGATGGCTCACTACGGAGCTAGTATGCACTTTCGTCGGTCGTATGTAACCTCCTGGTGATCGTCACATGGACCTACCGAGTCATGAACAAGGACGAGGCAGGTCTGGATGATCCACAACTTCAGACAAGCAGTGTCGAGTTCACAACAGTCGAACAGTGTTCAGCCAAGAGACGAGCAAGGGTGTCTCGCAGTCCAATCCCTCAGCCACGACAAAGTCTTCCAGTTGGTCTTTCAGAGGACCTGGTCGATCAGAGATATCAAATGTAGTAACTGGAGCGTCCCGAGCGAGTGGTGTGTGAAAGATTCAGAGACAAGTGACCAAAGTATTCGCATTATCTGTTCTGTACTCCCGGAGCGTTGTTCCCGTATTTGTGCTTTTGGAAACGAAACGTAGACGCGTTCTTAAATTTGGTGTAATGCATTGGAAGTAGTATAGAATTCTCTGCTCCGTGCCACAGTATACAGGATCTTTCACGTTGCGGGCTCCATGTAACTGTGGGTTTTAAGCTTCACAACATTCTAGTGGTTCTCATACCCGCCTTGAAGTGACTCGAGACTCGACTATGAGGCCATCGACAACTCACTCTCCCTGAATACGAACGTACTTAGAGTGAAAGATACACCTATCCAACACGCTGTTCCCTGACTGGGATTGGACATTGATTGGTGACCCTGCCGCCTTCTTTCGGATGGCATTCATAACAAGCCCCGTTATCCGCAGCCGTCTCAGGGTAGGGTATACCATGGGTGTATCCGGATAAAACCCGGGTCATACCCGTGGGTCTGACACCCCTGGGCCAGCTACCCATACCCGACCCGGGTTGGTATGTGTGGGTACGGGTCAACCCACGGATATTCGGTGGGTGTCCGGGTATGATCCACGGGTGGTGTCCACCGTGGCTTAAGGATGGGTTACCTGGGTCAACGACTCAACCATGGATAGCAGTGAGACGAAATATGTATCTACCATATAATAATCTAGTGTTTTAATCTATTTCAATGGCCCGGGGTTCGGTGTCCACGATCTCAACAGCCGGCCCCGCCCCGAAGCTTCTCGACATCCTATTCTTTATTATACCTGTAGGGATCTTGGAGTCAGGAAGTAGCGGTGTGCCGTACCACGATCCGACTGCGACCTGAGCTTTGAAGCTCTGCGAGCCAATACGGTGTGCACCAGCCGCAGTCTTGTTGTTGACGCCACGACGTGAGTTGCATTTTTCGATACCTCTTGCAAGGTTTGAGGTTCCATGGCCAGTCTGCATCCGTTTGCGGACATGAACATTGTGACCACGAGGGTCAACTTTACATGTGAAGTGAAACTCGATATAATCGGGATCACCGTTTGGGCGAGTATGACGCTTGACGATAACATCATAGTGGTCGTAGACCGGTGACTTCCATCGACGCCGTGACTCTGCTGTTAAAACTTCAGCCCGAAAAAGATCGTTCAGCTTGGGCATCTCAGCATACCTATGATTTCTTCATTACTTTTACTCCACATCTCTGCATCCGTAGTGTTCTCATTTCGTTTTCCTCGTTTCTTCACGGGCGACACAATGACAACCGGCAGAGACTCGGACCCTTGGTGCCGACTTGTTTTGTCAGTGCAGCTGCGAAGATTTCTTGACGGAGAGTCTGCCAGTGGCATTGGACTCAAATCCTGGCACTATCTCACCTCAGTTGTGCGCCCGAAACGTGAATGGAAAAGACCAAGGTGGTCGAAAATCTACAAGTCGTACTTATAGCTTGAAAAAGATCTGCTGTGAGTAAGCAAAGGTACTACATGTAGCACGAGGATAGGTACAATAATGAAGAAAAAGGTAAGCGAAGAATGATAGGGACGAGGTCAGTCAGGTACACATGAAGATGGATAAGATAAAGATCGCTACTAGTACGTACAGTGCCACTCGCTCAAAATAGGCAACTCACTTATAGGTGAAATCAAAATCATAATAGCACCTCGACACATTCAATAAGTGGTATTTTAACCATGTATATATACTCTAGGACACCAAAGGAAGCC
>JBBPNP010000070.1:0-93859 GCA_038090955.1 Xerocomellus intermedius
CGTCATGCCCCCTCCGTAGCCTCGGCACCGTACTCCACGGTGCCTCGGGGAGCACCCACGGGGCTGCAAACAACCCCGGGTGGGTGACGGGCGAGAGCCGGACTTTGGTGAGACAGTATTCGTGCGGGACGACAAAGGCGCCGCCAGAGGGGAGTGCGACGGTGCATTCGCCCCCCGAGAGCACGATGAACCGTTCGATGAGCGCGGGCCCAAAGAACCAGCTCGTGAACGCGAGCCAGGCGAGGGAGGCGAGGGTCCATTGGAATACGCGGGTCAGGGTTTGGGTGCGCCGCGGGCTGGTGAGCCAGAGGAAGAGAAAGGCAAAGGAGGTCCAGCCCCAGGCGCGTTTGATGAACCAGACATTGAGGATGTTGGATTTGCTGGCAAAGTAGTCGGATTTGTGGAGCGGGTGGGGGAGGTGGGTGAGGAGCGGGTTGGAGGTGTCGAGGTAGGTGTTGTTCTTGACGGAGTAGACGGTGCCGAGGAAGAGGACGAGCGTGAGCGTTATGAAGGCTGCTTGTCGGGTATGGATGCTGATGGTCATGATGGTCGTGGTACAAACCGACTTGCGACAGCGACGTCAGCATTTCACATGATCCGGGCGCAGTGATCCGGGACCAGTCATTGATTTAATTAGCAAGTAACGACAGTGTCAAAGGTATACATAAGTAGAGGAGTTCCAGTGCAACTTTCAGTATCAAGAGCGTGATCCCAAAGTATCTATTTCTCCACATCGTCGACACTGACGCGGCGGTAACCCCCAGCCCGTGTTTTGTGAACGAGACGACGCAACAATATCAACCGCGGTCCTCCGCAAATGTAAAAAGCACAAGGCACGGTCAACATGAAAAAGACGATGCCGGCGTACAACAGGTACGGCGGCGAAGGGTTCACAGTCTCCTCAGCTGTTGCGTCGTCCACAAAGTGCGAAATCACGACTGGAGCTGTGGGTGCAGCGTCCGCCTTCACGATAGGGGATGGAATCACGGGAGCAACAGTAGGCTCATCTTCGAGATCCTGTTGGATAAACAACAGAAAATTTTATTATTGACATGATATGCCAACGAAAAACATGGGCAGCTGAACTATAGCTCAGCGCGGAGTGGTACCTCGGTTCCTTGTTCGTCAATAACAGGCTCTACGGGCAACTGCGGGAAGCTCGTCAGTGAGTAATAACAATTTTGGCTACTCGGACGAACCTCTCCAGAATCATAGATGACGACGTCTGCCAGCGGTCGATCACCACTACCCTTTGGAACATCCTCTGCATGGTGAGTGAGCATGATGGGTGATAGTGACGTAGATAAAAGGAACACACCGATCGCGTAAACGATATCCATCCCTTCAAGGACCTTGCCAAAGACAACCTACGAATGCAAGATTAGCGACCCCCGGCAAAGGAAGGACATCGCGACCTACGTGTTTATTGTCCAGCCAGCTGGTGATAACCGTGCAGATGAACTAAATAACGGTTTAGTATACAAGCTACCTAAAAGCCTTGGACCTTACGAATTGTGAGCCTAAACGGGAGCTCCATCAGACATGTGCACAGGAATGAATTTGCAAATATACCATTCGTGTCCTTGCCCGCGTTAGCCATGGAAAGCGTGCCAGGACCGGTGTGCTTGAGTTTGCTAGCAAATTATTTTAATAAAGAGGGATAACGGAGTCCCGGGCCAATAGCTCACAAGTTCTCATCCTTGAACCTGTCACCGTAGATAGACTAGACGACTGAAATGAGAACCCAACACAGGATCTCTTAGGAGGACAAACCTTGCCACCAGTGCCGTCACCGCGAGCTGTAGGTATTAGAACATGGTCGGATACGCGTACTCTGTCAAACGAAATCTCGACGTACTGAAGTCTCCACCCTGGATCCTAGAGAGAGGAAACACATGTCACCAAGCTGTAAGAAAATGATGAATCCGAGAAGGACTTGCATAAAGTTTTTAATGACACGATGGAACTTGGAGCCCTTGTAACCAAAACCGAGCTCGTCACCAGCCTTGTCCTTTCCGGTCGCCAAAGCACGGAAGTTCTCGACAGTCTTTGGAACAGTCTGTGGAATGACCTCATTGAGTCCCGTTCCGAGAGCTCAACAAGGAGAGAACACATACACCACCGTACAGACCCATCACGACTTGTAGGATATATTCTTGAGTCCCCGATATTTCTTGACATTGCCACGCGACTCACCTCGTCCCAATTCCTTGTCGCCATGCTTAATGTCAAAGTAGACCTTGTGCGTGATCTTTGGGCCTTTCGCGGCGTCTGCAGATTGCGCGCAGAAAAAAGCGGCGATGGAGACTATAATAAACGCAATAGAGATGCGACCAAACATGATAGCTAGGTCGGCAGTTCAAGGTGTCCGTCAAGTGAGAAATGTAGACGTGGCTCAATGATGTATACAACACACGTGAGAACAAACTTCCTTTTCAATTGGACTGCATTCTCGAAGACAAGCTCCAGTGCACGAGAAAATACCCGGGTACTAGAGGCTAACCGCCTAGGCTTATCGAGAGGCGAGGAAAAAGAGATGGACGATGGGCTCGTTTTAAACATCGCCACTGACGCCCCGGTCCCAGCGAAGCATATCTCCAGCAAGAAATCTGGCCGATGGACCGACAGGTGAGCATATTGCAATGCGCCGAAAGCATCTACGATCGAGATGTTGTCAGGTTAAAGACCAAGCGAGCGCAAAAGCGGAAGGCGAAGGGACCTGCGCGTCAGGTCCCTCAAGCACCGGCTCTAAATGATGGCTATGATGCGGATGAAGCCGACTCTCCTCGGCCTGCAAAACGACCCCGCCGGGATGTACAGGTAGATCGAGGCGCTGTCCCCACAGATGACCGGCATGCTGGCCCACCCAAGCCCCCGACACAAATCATATCGTCCTTATTCTCCTACAACCCAAAGATCGACGCCCCAGAGCGCAAGTCCAAGGTCCCTTCCCAGCCCAGTAACGCCCCACTTGCGTCTTCCTCCGGGTTTTTGGAACTTGGACTCCACCCACTTTTGGTTGCCCACTTGGCGTCTAAAATGGGGGTTACAAAACCCACATCTATCCAACGAGCTGCCCTGCCGGTGTTTGCCAATCCTTCTTCGGAAGACATGGCAGAACGAGACGTGTTCATACAATCCCAAACGGGGTCGGGAAAGACCCTTTCGTTCCTTCTCCCCATCATCCATGACCTCTTTCCCTTGAGTACCCACTCTTATATCGACCGGTCTATCGGTACACTCGCCGTCATCATCGCTCCTACCCGCGAACTTGCGAAGCAAATCTCCGACGTCCTCGAGTCCCTCCTCAAACTCAAACTCCGACCCGATGGCGAAACCGACGATGCCGAGTCGTCGACGCGATATACACGTTGGCTCGTTTCAGGCTTGCTCTCTGGTGGGGCAACCCGGGCCCATGAAAAAGCGCGCTTGAGGAAAGGTATTCCGATACTTGTATCGACGCCGGGGCGGTTGCTTGATCACTTGCAGAATACATCCTCGTTTAACGTCGGAAAATGCAGGTGGTTGGTACTCGACGAAGCAGATCGCCTGATGGAACTTGGCTTTGAGGAAACGATCAAGGGTATTATCCAAGGACTAGATGGGCGTCGGAAATTAGCCGTCCAGGCTGTCAACGAGGGGAAAAGCTTGGAAGTTGGCGGCTGGGATTGGCAATGCAGAAGACGAACCATACTCTGCTCTGCAACTATCAGAGAGGACGTCCAGAAACTGGCGGGGACGACACTGGTGAACCCTATCATGATCAAAGCGTTCGATACCGAGAAGGAGCAACTTTTACATCAACAGAATACGTCTCCGCTGGTTTCGTCTACTGAAAATTTCACGCCGCCCGCTCAGCTTGCCCAAAAGTACGTCGTTGTACCTCTAAAGCTACGACTAGTCGCACTCGTTGCCCTCCTACGTTCCATCCTTGCACAAAATCAAGCAAAAAAAGGTTCGAAGATCATTGTGTTCCTTAGCTGCACAGATTCAGTTGATTTCCACTGGCAATTACTGGGCGGCTCAAAAATGGGAGACGGAGAATCTGAACCAGAGGACTCTGAGTCCGACGGTGAAAAGTCCGTTGGGTGTGAACTGCCCTTGGAAGACGAAAGTCTCGAGAAAGGCAAAAAAATATCAGTGCAATCTCCCCTTCTCCCCGACACCCATATCTATCGGCTTCACGGTTCTCTCCCTACGCCAACCCGACTTGCATCCCTTCGCGGCTTCTCGTCTACGACGTCCGGCAAGGGCAAACAACCTTCTACGTCCTCTTCTGTCCTCCTTTGTACATCTGTTGCTTCTCGCGGCCTCGACTTGCCTCTCGTACGTGCCATCATCCAATACGACCTACCCACCGAAGGCGGAGCGACCGAGTACGTGCACCGTGTTGGACGTACTGCACGTGCAGGGAAAGGAGGAGAGGCGTGGAGCATAGTCGCACCGAGCGAATCCGAGTGGGTAAAGTGGGTGGAAGGGAAGATGCGGGGGTGTCTGGTCAGCAAATCAGACCAAGACCAAAAGGCAAACGTCTCGCTCGAGGGAACGAGCGTCGAAAGCGTCTTGGAAAAGGGTTTCGGAGGCAAGGGTTCCGAGTACGAAGCCCGTGCGACCGACGTGCAACTCACGTTTGAGCGGTGGGTGTTGCGAGGAAAAGAAGTGCGTATCCGTGTTTCCTCGCCATTTTCCCTTGCTCACGCGAACTGTCTAGCACTCGGAACTTGCACGAAGAGCCTTCCTCTCACATATGAGGGCCTATTCCACGCATCCGACAGACGAAAAACATATGTTCCATGTCCGCCATCTGCACATTGGACATCTGGCAAAAGCTTTTGCGCTTCGAGAAGCACCGAAAGCCATCACCGACGGCGGCAAGAAAAGCAACCACTCCAAGGCCGCCAAACCCAAACCCAGGCCTACCAAATCCGCTCGCACAGCCAGCGGTCAGAAACCACGCAACATGGACGTGTCTGAGCGTACGGGCGACGCGGAGAGACGAATGACCGAGGTCGTTCGTGCGCAGGGACGAATGTCGAAGAAGGGAGGGAAAATGATAAGTAGCGGGACGGACGAGTTTCAGATCGCATCTGGCGCTTCGCTGGAGAAGCTCATACATGGTCATCGACCATAGTCTAATTCCGCTTCAGGAGTTGCCCTGCTGTTTAGATGAGCCGAGTGGGCTAGAGTCCACACCCGGCCCCGACAACACCCTGTCATTCAGTTGTAACCTTTGGTTCAAATCTGATGAACAAATTCTGTCCAAAACTTATTTACATAACGTGCCCCCTTGGTTCTTTCACGTATGCAAGTAATCAGTACGAGCGATGCAATTGATGCAAAGCGAGAAAGCGAACGAGCATATACTAGAACTAGGCACCGAGATGGATATAAAGAACCCGTTGATCCAATGGTATATGCACAGATTTCATCGTCTTGTTCAGCGCGAACGCTTCCAGGCGACCAGACTCGTCGACTGAACGGACGCCAGCAAACTGCATTGCCCACGCGAGATGAATCACCTCGTCCGGACTCTCTTCGTCTCCGACAGTCGTATGACACACAGAGAGATACGCAAATTTGGGATTCTTCAAATAGCACCCGATGATCCGTTGGATTGTAAAGTGTCCGTCATTGCGGTGGACCCTGGGAGTGCAAGATTCCTCTCCATCGACGCGCTGACGAATGTTGTCCAGTTCCGGGCCGACGGAAAGGAGTTCGCTCTCGCCAGCAGCTTCAGATGACCAGCGGTGGGGATACAATGAGTGTGGACGAGAAAGTCGAGGAGGTAGTTGAGTACAAGCGACACGATCCACTGGGGGGACCAGGCCCAGGTAGAAGCGAAAATTCGACGCTCAAAATCAATCAGCAACCTCGCAAAGGCCTTGCTCGTCTGTACTAGTACACTTCTTGTTCCCGACAGTGCGCGGAGGAGGATCAACGGGTTTTCAGAGGGTCATGCTGTCCGTCTCCACCCCTGTCATCCAACGTCCTTCCTTGTCTGATACACCCGCCCACAAAGTAAAAAGTCCTACAACCCGCAGATCGTCTTTGCGTGCTACCACGACGATGCCGGCGCAGGCACTGTCTGCATGTCCGATAGCGTAGACGGCGTCTCCAACGATCGAATTCAACTCATCGTCGATCTCGGCGCATCCTTTCTCTCCACCCGCGAGGGCCTTGTATACGCCTTGGCAAGCCGTCTATCCCTCATACACGGGTTGGTCACCAGACTTGAGAACCACGTCTGTCCAATTTTCATCTCGGCGACTGTCGTCGATTCCCATTGTGTGCGGTCTCTCGTGTCTGATAACGATGTATGTACACGCATGATGTGAAGAGTGAGTAGTAACTTTCCCTGATCTGTTTGGTTACTTCGCACAGTATCGCGCTCAAATCTCAATTCTGTAAATTCGTGTTGGGTATGCATGATCTGGAATCCTCTGGTGGGTCTTTCGAAATTGATGATTCTGTTCATTGACACTGCTACTAGGACTGTACGCTTGAGCTCACAGCATCCATTGTACGTATTGTCCAGCCAGGAAGCAACTTCCCCAGCTCATCCTGCCCTCTGGATGGCTCCTTGTCGCTTGGTCTCGCAACACAAAAAAAAATCGTGTGCGAGAGGATACTTGAACAACCCAGGACCAGGCGGAGGCAAGGCTACACATATGTGTCTCTCAGGTCAGTGCGTGGCTATAGGTGAGGTGACAGGTTGGGATCAGTATCAGGCTATCAGCAGTCATCGATTATCCGACGCGGCGTTGATATTCCTATTCACTTTTTGATCTGTCGCTTCATAGCCGATGCTCATTGCCGCCGTGGCGGCGCTTTCACTACGCGTTCTTTTGGGGTGTGCGGCTGAAGCGGAAGCATCACAGGATGATGACAGCCGCATTTGTGTCCGGTGTTGTGGTTACGTGGTCTCGATTCTCCAGGAAACGGTTTTCAAACCTTCAACATGGCAGGGAACGACCTTAGTGAATGCACATTATCGGTTCCTCCAGCGCGTTCCTCATCGTCATTCATTTCGTTGGTCGCATGCAATCTCATGACTGTCACTCTTTATCGTATCGTTGCAAGAGTCCGCGCCCATCTCAGAACCGCCGCAGCTCACGACAAACATATGTATTGTTTGGTCGCGATGATATTGATACTGACTACGCCCAACCACGGTTGCTTCCTCGCGCGACCACCGAATCGAGTGCCTGGATACTACGGTAGAGTTGACATTCAATTATACCTGGCGACTGGATCAGAGAATTCGGTGTATATGCAGACAGATGTAAGTAGAGTCACAATTCGGTGTATGTACTATGTCGTAAGAGTGATCAAGACTGATTACCATTATTGGAAACTTGAACTTCATGGTCGGGTAAAGAGGTAACTCCTTAACCCGACACGCTGCCTAGCACTCGTTCGAGGATGACCTCGCTGAACTATGTCGAGCCCCCGAACAGTAATCTGGTGGGACCCTGCCATTACAACCACAGTTCATGTGCTGATTCGCATCTAGATTTGTTGCATCTGCCAGTAAGTGCAACGTGCAATGACGGAGTCGCTCAATCTCAGATTCACCTCGACCCACTCCAGCGCTCCGTTCACGAACCCAACGACCACCAGGTCATGCATGCATACCTTCTGTCACGACTGCGTCGTGGAAGCAGTCAGACATTCACCACATTGTCCGATTGATCGCTCTGCCATTTCGATGGAAGATTTGGCACCGGCGAATCCCATCGTGAAACATGTCCGTCTTGCGTTCTTCTTTTCACATCCTTGCGTTCTTCTGACTGGTGCGCGTGTCTAGCTCGTGGACGAACTCATCGTAGAGTGTCCTCTGCGGACTGCCGGGTGTCCACATACATGTCAACGGCAGTTGTTAGAAGGTCACATGAAGGACGCATGCCAATACGCCACGGTACCATGCTGTGAAGAGGGCTGTAATCAGATTATCTTGAGAAAGGATCGCGGGAAGCATGTAGATGTATGTGTCCATCGCTCAACTGAATGCGACGGATGTGGTTCCTCCATCAAGTATTCCGATTTAACCGTGGGTCGCATTGCCTTTTGTTTCCGAGTCGGTCGCTTGAGCAATTTTTTTTTTTGGAAAGTCAGGTTCATTATTCGGAATGTTCCTCGAAGACCGCAACCTGCTCCTTTTGCGCGGCCGAATTCCTGCGATCCAAGCTGCAGGATCACGTTGCTACGTGTTCGGAAGTCGTCGTTCCTTGCCCACATGCTGATAATGGCTGTTCCTGGACCGGTGCACGTCACGAGCTATCAGAGCTTCACATCTCTTCGTGTTCGTATGAATCGATAAAGGGCTTCTTCGCAATAAACGGCACCCGGGTCGCAACCCTCTCCGCGGAAAACACTGCCCTCACGCAAAGGGTTCAAGCCCTGGAGGGGATCGTGCACCTCATGCAACGCGAGATGCAGTCATTCAAAACTGTTCTAGGCCCCTGGTATCATTCCGAAGTGCAGAGAACAAGCCGTGCAGACGATCGGCACGTTCATGTTCCCGATGACAGCAATCTCCAAGGTTTTGCCGGACCCTCGCTTTCCAGGGCTACTACCCAGCGTACACAGGTACCCACACCTCTTGATCCATTTGATACCATCGATGCCGAACATGACGCTGCGACTTCGTTTTTTCTCCCTCCTGAAGCCCTTTTTGATGGCCGAATTCACACGCATTCTCGCACGTCAGGTGGCCTGCTCGACATCCAGTCACACCCTGGGCAGCGCACGTTGCCACTCACGCCTGTTGCACCCCTGAACCTGAGCACTTCCCTCGAGGGGTCCCTTGTTGGCCTGCGGGACTCTGTCACCGCGGTAGCTGCATCCGTTGATTCCCTCGCACGACGTAATGATATCGCACTCACTAACGAGAACATGCGTATCAATGAAGAACTCGGTTCGCTAAAATATGCGGTGCACGGCATTCGCCTTCAGGTATGTTTCCGCTCCACCGAACATTTTTAGAATACATCCTTCATCGTCGATAAACCGGATTCTTTGTCTTTCATTTACGGTGGATCTGTTTACACTCGCTTATCTCGGTCTTATCTCGACCTCCCCTGAACAGTTGCACCGTCTCATGATGGACAGGAACGCTCAAGTCACAGGACGCCTGGGTGAAGCGGGTTCGGCAGCGACCGTACCTGTCCCCCTACCTGTGCCCGCACCACCCGTTCAGCCGGTCTTCCACCCTCCAATCATGACGCCGCCATTTCCTCCACCCCCTGGGACGAAGCTCTAATCCTCGGGATGAGATGTCCAACGTCGCCCTGTCATACCGTCACGTACATAATAATCAGGACGACAAACGGCCGTACTCTACATAGCATTCAGATCGCGAGAAGCGCCTTGCCGTCCGGTGACTATTTAATTGCCCATCCGTCATCTGGTCCGCTAGGTCGTCTCCCAACGCAGATCCAAATTTCAAGGTTCCCCCAACAACTTGAAGTCCATCACCTCGAGACAGACTTGCCGTCGGTTTTTTTCTCATGTCACTCTTTTGGGGGGAGGAATTCTAATTTAGAGGGGTTTTTCGGTTTCCCGTTCACGTATTTACAGGTCTGGTTCATCAGTGGGGATGTCAATTCAATCGTTTTGCTTATTCGGCTGAGAGTCTGGAGTCCCCCCATTTTTGATGGGGACTCCCGCCGCAGCCACCCATTTTTGAAAAGCGTCCAGTGACTCCGAGTCCGTCATAGGAGCGGACGGCTGTCACTGTCCGATTCCATCGCCAAACTAATTTCATTTCATTTTGTTGCTCGGGGAACCTTTTCTTCTTTTTCTTTTTCAACTGCACCGAGCGCTTCTATTCATGCTATCCGTGCCTTGCCAAGAAGACCTTGGATTTGAGACTATGAATGCATCATTGTTTGTCGGTGCGTATACCGCATGACCGTATGCAGTCGGATCACGAGTCGACGGCGCATTGCGGCCGCCATCACAATGCGTCATGGCGACGCTTCCAACGTTCAAGTTCGTGGGCGCGGATCTGATTCTGATTTCAGCCATTCAATCCTAAACAGACGCTCGCGGGACTCGGATCTCCGATTTGGGGGGGAGCAGCCAGCTCGGTTCTTTCGGCGTTTTCCCTCCAAACCGAACCTTGTCGACGGGGGGCGCGCCAACCACACACCGAAACGTTTTTTTTTTTTTTGTGCGCAGGCGATATATAAATATAATTTCACAACGTCCGAGCGGCGAAATTCAGAGTGGAAGATCGATCGTTTACGCCCGGAGGCGCGGCGTCCCCATGATCCGGTCTAAATCGTCCATTTCAATAAGGGCGAAATCACCCAATCATGATAGGCTGAGCAAGAACGGGCCTGGGTCGATGAAAAGGAAAAAAAAAAAAAAAAAAAGTGACATACGTGCGATCACGCGCCCGCCGCCCACTCATCGCCCCTGAACGTCTGAACCTTTGTTCTGTCATACCTACGCGAGCAATTCGGTTCCGTCGTCGGCGCTTATAGTCTCACCCCACACGAAAACGAAAAGAATCAAATTCCATCCGCACGGGTGCATTATGCTAGGTACACTTTATTACGAAAGACGAGTAACTTTTGGAAGAGTAAGGCCAACGAAGAACGAGACAACGAGCGAAGAGTCCACGATCGGATGTGGATAGAATAGAATATGGCGTAAAAATTGCGCAAGAGTGGGGGGTGAGATGATGAGAAAAAAGAAAGAAACGAGAGTTGACATGCCACGGTTGACGAGGAAGAAAAATATGACGAATAAACAGAGACGAGGATGGAGACGTGACGAGGCGGGTGAAAAGGAGTGTGGTTAGCAGTCCGATAGCACAGAAAAGCGAGTCTGGAAATCGGTAGACAAGCAAATATAGCAAGGAGCTCAAGCGGGATTAAGGAAGAGGTGAAACGATAACAAAAGCACGTCCCACGGACGGCGTGATAGACCATTTACCACGGATGGAGGAATATAGTACAAAGGATATAAATGCCAACGAAGAGAGAACTTTTTGATCAAGATGGACACAACAAGAATGAGGTCTCGGAGCATGATGATAAAAAAAAAGGGAGAAGAGCGCCACCGGGCAATTCGCTCAGAGTGTTGTAGAGCCGCAATAAATAAAGTGAAACCCGAGCAATGCCTGACCTGACCAGATGATTAGATTTCTTCCACTAAACCTCCCCCACAAGGTCAAGTGAAGGATGCGAATGGTTCTTGCCCATGAGCGGCAGCGAACGTGTACTCGCTCGTAGGGGACACATATCTTGACATGTTGGTGTGCGGCATCCCCATAGAATTCGGCGCTCCTTGGAAGGTCGATTCAGGCGAGTATTGCAACTGGCTCGATTGCTGTTGCTGGTACGAGGAATCTGGTTGCGCAGATCCGGACACAGGTACGAAAGGCGGTTCTCCGGAGGATGCAAAGCCAGATTGGGGTGTGAAACTCCCTCCATTCGAGTAATGCTGCTGTGGAATCGCCGACTGAACAGAGGATGCCCGAGCCTCGGAGGGAGATGTGGGATAAGCACCTTGTGGCTCGAGATGGTTCTGGACGTAGATGTGGGGCAGGGGTTCTTGGGTCTGTATGCTTCCGCGGCGCGTTGCTGCGATCTCATCATTTTCCGGAACCTGCGAAAGCTAGGGTGGATGGGTGAGGAATCGATACAAAGGCGCAGGTGATAAATCGCCTACAGGGCTAAAGTCGTAGATACCTTCGCTCCGCAGTGCAGACGGCGAAGATTCTTTGATTTGTCGAATGAGCGGGCTCGTTCCAGGCGATGCCGTAGAGGTAGGGGAAATGTATCCTCCAATCATCTCGGACGGATGTTCTGGCCGTGCAAGTTTGTCCCGGTAAGCGAGAGCGGCAGCATTCAGGTGTGCCTCGTTGAGAGAACCCTGACTTGAGCGACCTGTCATGTTAAGCCCGGATAGACGCATCTCAAGATAACTCCCAGACGCACTATGACCGTTCGTACGTCAGATGTCACCGCCAAAAAGAACGCGCCACAATGCTCACCAAGACCCGCGCCTGGTAGATGGATCATAGCCCATGTGATCGACCGCCACACAGCTGCTCACATCGGAATACATCGCGCTCGACTCACTTCCAGATACGCTTGCGACCGACCCAAATCTCGACAGACCGCTGTAGCTGCCCGAGTCTTCCGTATCCTGATCCGGTTCACGCGATCTCGGGAATGACCACCCTTGCAATTGGGCAATCTCAGGGGTTTGAAAGGGTCCTTGTGGTGGCTCAACCTCTCCCGGAGTGGGTGATGCGTTGGGAGGTGAGACTGATGAAGGGTCGCCAAATTGGAAGTCTGGGGTTGGAAGCGGGCCGGGAATTGGGGAGGAGACTGCGCGAGACGAGATGGCATAGAGACGGTTGTCAGAGAACCTGCGCGAGGGAGGGGGCAGTGATGGGAGGGGACCACCTTCGGGGACAGGAGGGAAGGGAGTTCGTACAGGTGCAAAGACTTGCGGTTCTGATGCACGGTGAGAGAGGGTAGGTCGATATCCATGACCGTTGGACCGCATAGGTCCAATGCCAGGTGGGCGCGTCAGGTTGGCCTGTGTAAAGCCGGCAGGTGAAAGCGGAGACTTGGGCAGATACAACGCTTCGTTTTTTTCCTTGGCAATTCGGGCGAATGGATGATGCATCAACCGGTAGAAACCAACGTCCATGGATTTACGTCGGTCAGGATAATGAATTGGGGGTGGTGTCAAATTTGGTCCCGCGAGCGGCTGTGAGGGCATGGTCGGCAAGGAGCCGCGTCGCGTGCTGTACAGGTCAGGGTCCAGACCGCTTGGGTCGAGTGTTCGGAGGTGAGGTGGGATATCAACAGGTGTGCCTGAGAAGCCCGACCACGTTGGGGGGGGTGATTCAAGCAGGGGCGGGGGAGAGCAAGAGATCTTGACCACGGGACTAGCACACGACTCCACAGGGGGTAGACCCGACGAGATGTCATCTTCCGTGTGACGTGTTGCCTTTTCTGTGGCGGTTGACGAGTTGGAAGAGTCGTTGGGGGAGGTGTCTCTAGGCGGAGGAGACTTTTTCGTTGATGGAGAATCAGGATGGTCTGCGTTTACGCGTTTGCGCAGCGCCTTTTCCTTGGCACGCCTGGAGGTGGGACGTGAGAGCAAAGCGGAAGTGAGCGAGTGAAAGGTACCTGTTCTGGAACCAAACCTGAGGCGGGGGCGACGCGGGGGGTGAGCACGCGTCGCTGGGAGGGGGGAGGGAGCGTACCTGAACGGCGCGCGGGGACATCTCGAGCTCCGCCGCGAGTTTTTTGCGGAGGACGGCATTGGGCTTGGTGTCTTTGCGGAAGACGTCTTCGAGGACCTTGAGCTGGTGTCGAGAAGTCCTCTTGCGGTGTTTTACTTCGTTGGGGATGTAGGGGAAGAAAGTCCTGAAATCGACAGAGTTGGGGTCGACTCCGGGGGGCATCAAGGAAGGAATGCAAGTACTGGGATACCTTGGCTGGGGGAGGACATTTGGGTCCATCTGGTGCTGGACCGGTTTGTTGTGGATGGAGGGGAGGGGGAAAAAGGAGTGGGCTGTGTGAGAGGGAGGTCCAGGAGTGGGCGGCTTGGCAGACATGGCAGGGTCGGTCTTATACAAACGTCCGTAAGATCAACCGTTAGGCTAGTACTCGTCGATTCACACAGACAGCGACGCCGTTCATTTTATCGTTCGATCGAGCTCGACGAGGCTGATCGTCCCTACGATCATATAGGCTCCTTCGGTCTCGAGCTTCTGCAGTGATGGGCCGAGCCTTCATCACCACCGCGACCAACACGCGCCCAACAACGTTCCCGTGGATCTCCTTACGAGATACCCTCGACGAAAAAAATATTAGATATCCTGCGCGTGTTCTCCAACATCCCCCGCGTCCTGGGTTTCTCTCTCCTCGCCCCTGCCCTGAGCCCTCCTTACAGTGGAGCGGCGCGCCAACGATTCGTCGAAACACCCCAGGCACGCGGACATCGTGTCGTGTCGTGTCGTGTCGTGTCGTGTCGTTTTATCTTTCCTAGTGACCATTCGGGCCAACTTCATCCGAGATCGTTCACAGTCTCGCTCGCTGATAAGCAATCGCCAATCCAGCCCATCCAGCTTCCACTCCCGGGCCGACCAGCAGCTTCTTGCACCGCACGGCGACACGGCCTGGGGGGACCCTGCTTCTATCGGAGTATCCCGTCCAACCAAGTTCTCTTCTTGGTTCGCCTCGCCAGCTGGGCCTTCCTCCATCACGCGCCCCATGCCATGACACTCCGGCGATGCCCTCCACAAGTCGAGACGCGAGCCCTGGTCTTGTCCGAAATCGCCGATAACATGGATCCCAGGTTCAACGTTCGTCGCTCCCGGGCCGACTCGCATTGATCGATGCATCTCATTGATCTCACCCCGTCCAATGACCAACAGGCCATCCATCCACGGAGAATCCACCCCCCCTCCGCTCTCAATTCCCGCGGGGACGGCATTTTCGCATGTCATTCAACTCGTTCTCTCTCTATCATGGCACCCTTCTTTCCCCATCCATTTAGACCTCATTTCCTTTTGATGCCTTTTTCGTCCTCTTTCCCCCCCTTCCTGGTGCCGTTTGTAGACCTCGGCGTTACGCTCATCCCTTTCCCGTCCATCATTCCTTGATTTCTCGAGGCGATGGCGCTCTCAACGTACGCCTTCTTCTTGTTGATCACCACGTCACGTCAACACACAACTTTGACCCGTTCCGAGAGCGTGGCGGCGTCAGCGTCTCATCAACACGCACGCCACGAACCAAGGAAACGGGATACTAGCATATTCTTGCATAAAAGGCGAGGATTACGAGGCATAGTAGCAACTTGCTAATGATAATCGCGATCGTGATGTACGGAACTCATAATGATGATGATGTATGAAACACAAAACCTTGGTACCACAAGAAAATCAGAGACAGGTGTGAAGAGAAAAATGCAACGTGACAATTAATGAAAAGAGAAACCCGAGGTGCATGGCAGTCCTCGGTGAGATATTCAATAGAAATGCGAGTCATGTGCAGTACGTACTGTGCGGATAGTTTACGATAAGGGTGTGGATGACGAGTCATAAATGCCGATGAGGTTGATTGGGACGGTGCGCGCAATGTGGAGTGAGGAATGAAAAAGGTGGCCAGGCGGAGCATAAGCAAAAAGATATCGTCCCTAGAATATAATGTTATAGTAGCAAACAATGTCCCAAGAACATACAGTCGCAGAAAGAAAACAAATCTTTCCTTCCGCAATATCCAAGATCAGGGATTGCTTCCTTTTATGTTTTGATGCTCTAGCGTGATGACGGCGCCCTGTCATGGTGGGAGTCGCGAAGCGGTGGGGGTAAAAGACGTTCCCGATGTCATGGACTAAGATCCATCGCGACATCATCATCATATTGCGGGATGGCGGTCCGACGACCGAGGATCTCCTCCAAGAAGGTACCCGGGACGCTAGCCAATGGCGAGGCTGCGAACAGAGAAGAACCCGTCGTCGCGGCCCCTGAATACATTCGCTCCATCGCCAAACGTACTCTGCGGATGACACGGTGGGAGTACACCATCTGGATATCGGCGCGCTCGGCTGGGTCGGTCCTCATCATGCTCTTTATCAGGTCGAACAGTTCCGGGCTACCGCCAAGGTCTACTTGGCTGAAATCTTCTTGTCTCAGGCGATGCCAGCTATCTCCCCTACAAAAGGCAACGTTAGCTCACCAGAACACTTGGTTATGGAACAACTTTACTCACTGATCAGGCACGACAATGTTTGTCGCTGTTTCGAGCATCGTTATGCCAAGACTGGGGGATGAAGATTTAGCAAATGAACACAGCTGATGAGTCTGGGAAAACATACCTGAACATGTCGGCAGCCCTGCCATATGTCCCTTGCAGAACTTCCGGGGCCAAGTACACTTTATCACCTTCGCGTTCGAACCCTCCTAGTGAGACACCCAATGGGCTTCCACCACTAGCTCGAGGCCACAACGATGCCATTCCAAAATCACCAATCTTGAAGCGACCTTCCTGGGTCAAAAATATATTTGCTGGCTTGAGATCCAGGTGGATGACACCTGACTCGTGAATGAACCGAAGACCCTGCAAAAAACAAGATAAGTAACACGGCAGGATCCAAACCATATCTGGCAGTTCGACATGCTCCACTTACATTGCTCAAGTCCGCAAATACCTTCCAAACCCTGGCTTCGTCCAGTCGGGGAAATACTTTACCATACTCCCCCAGGAAGCGCGCAAAGTTTCCCAGCTCACAGAGCTCAGTTTGAATGAACAGCATCTCGTCCTCTTCCCAGCTATCGATATATGCGAGGACATTAGGATGAGGACCACCGTCGGTGGCCGCAGCCCGGCAGAGGTGTTGCAAGATATCAACCTCCTCGCGCAGACGCAAACTACCAGGGAATGAATAAATCACCCGGACATTAAAGAGAGAAATGAGTACTCATACCGGTGTCGGGGTCCTTCGAACGGCTTAGACCGTTTGACGGCCGATACACTGTTTGAAGGTCCATTCTTGGATCGAACCTTGAGGACTTTACCGAATTCACCGCTACCGATTTGATCGACCTCCACAAACTCCTTGTCAAAGCGACCCAGCTTGTCGTTCACCACGGGTGCAGTATGTTGGTGGAGGGGCGAGACGGGAAGCCGTTGTGACGTCGTACCAGGCACTTGACGCCTTGCGAGTGTTGGTGAAGTCAATGTGATCACAGAACTATTTGATGAGGATCGAGAACCAGGTTTCTCCAAAGGTATGTGTAGTTGAGCCGCCGCAGTAGGGGATATATGCGTTGGAACGCGCGGAAGAATGGGCCAATCTGAACCATTGGATTGCGTGTGCGTCAGAATCCAGTTGGTGGATCTGAATAGAGCTCGATGAAGATTACCTTTGCTACGCCGCGTTGGAGTTGCAAGGGAGGTCTCGCTTCCACTTGAGAAAGCTCCGCTGCTACTTCGCCGCATCAGCCAACGCGTCCGCTCGACAGGCCCAGCAGGTCCACACGACACAGGTGGGCGTCCGAGCCCAAGACCTTCGTACTTGCTGGCTTCTTTCCTCGTACTTGGGCTGTTCTCCTCGTCCTCGTCCTCGTCAGAACCTTGCAGATCCGACCCCTTCTTGGCACCCAGTGGAGGAAATGCTGCGGGTAAACTCTTGCGGGGCCCGTTTTTCGTTTTTCCTCCGGGCGCCGCTTCGAGGTCCAACCCCCCAAAGTTAAACCCAACTTTGGCGGCCATGGCACTCTGCCACGGTCGGTTTCCTCCGAGATGTGCGTTCTTGAGTTTCTTAACCGGTGTACCAGGTGGCTTCTTTGATTCCTCGGCAGAAGGTTTACCGCCGGCTGCAAGCGTCCGAAGGATGAATGCGTCGACGTCCACTCCGTCGTTCGTTCTGAAGTCGTCGTCTGAACCACTCACGACAAATGCTGGTGGCCAGCCAGAATTAGGATCAGGCATGAAGCCCGGTGTGATCAGATCATCCCCGAGATCTGAATTCAAAGAAGACGCAGATGTCGAAAGTGGCATAGCCGAGAGTGAAGTGCCTGCACTATGCGATGTATCCTCGTCATCACTCAAGGCAACCCCCGAATCGCGAGGCTTATATTTCAATGGAAGCATGTCCTTACCCTGCTTTGATCTGGGGGATGGGGTGCCCTTGGTCACGTTGAACACGAATGACGTCTCCGGAGGACCGCACGGCTCGAAGAACATGTCGTCTTCATCGTCGTGGCTGCCATGAGGTAATGAAACAGGGGATGAATCCGGCGATGGTATATTGAGAGTAGAACGCCATGGAAACGTAGCAATTGCTTCGCCGGCAGATCCTGCGTAACTGTGTCTGTTGGATACCAATGTATGCGCATTCACGCGGGGTTTCGATAACGCAGCAGCATTTGATGCTGTACGCGAACGGGTCTTGGTCGTGGTTTGAGGGATGGATGGTCCAAAGAAGAGAGAAGCAGAGCTGGTGCTTCCGAGACGCGTCATAGGTGCGCGAGGTGCAGTGTTGGGTGCGTTCGTCTGCAAGAATGGATGTGGACCACTACTACCAGTAAGCCGTCTGCGGGGTATTGGGGAGTCGCTCGCTGACAGAGGTGGACCAGTGTGAATAACGGACGTCCGATTCCGACTAACTGACGGAAAAGCGACTGATGGGGAAGTGGATGGTTGTTCATACTTGGGACTTGATGTGTGCTAATCCCAAAACATTTTAGTGCGACGGACGTTTGATAAAAGAGCGATACATACATGAGATGAAGCAGAGGGTGATGGTGTTTGATTTACGCTCCCTAGGAGCTCGAGAGACACGGGTCTCGAGCGGGCGCGTCTCTTCAGAATGTGGCCCCCGGGCGATATTGCCTCGGTCACCTCGTCGAGGGTGCTGCCCTTCTGTGGGACAGCTTTGATGGTTAGTGGCTTTCGGGGACTGCGCAACTGATTCCTCGAGCGACGCGAGAGCAGAGGGAGCTTGTTCGATAAAGGTTTCTTTGTTGGCACGTCGTTGCGTTCCTCCACCTCGCACGCCGAGTCATCGTCCTCTATGACACCCCAGTCCTCATCCGAGTTTTCCATATCGCGAATGCGTAGTCGCTTCAGCGTCTCCGCTTGCCCCTTTAGGTAGTCCTCCGTTTCAGCCTTTGATTGTGGTGTGCGAATGCCGAAGCGGGGCGCAGGGAGAGGAGCGAGGCGATGGAATGCGACTCCAGAAGCAGGATCTGCATTTGCGGCAGAGATAAACAGAGGAGTGGAAGCAGACTGCCGTAGTGGGGTCGAGAAGCCTGCTGATGATTTGCGTTTCGTGCCCACGCCAGTGCAAGGGGCTGCTGGGGTCGATTGGACTTGAGACTGGGCGTTGAGCTGCTTAGACTTGAGCACAGATCGAGCCTTGGAGCGAAGATGCTCTTTCACGGGCGTGCGAAGAGGCTGTGAGGTTGGGGGAGGGAAGAATGGGGATGTGGCTGCGGAAGAGGGAGAAAGAAAGATGCTGCCCTCGTCGTCGTTGATTGGTACAGGATGTTTATGTACACGGTTGGGATATAGACGGTGCACTGGGGGAGGAGACTTGAAGGGGGATTGGAGGAAGATGTCGTCCTGCTCTGGGTCGTGGACGGGTGGTGAGAAGGGCCTTTGTCTGAGCGGGGACGGAGTCAACATGGGTGAGTCGTAGGAATGATCAGCAGAGAAGCGGGGCGGGGTTGAGCAGAGGGCTGCGCGGCAGCTGGCCATGCTGCGAGCGTGCGAGGTTGCAGATACAGATATGTGCTGTGGTGGGGTAGACAGGATAGCTGCGGACATCGACGCGGGACGATGCGCTGTGGGGAATAACTTAACGTGCTCGTCGTCGTGCTCGTCGTCCAAGGGGGACAAAATTAAAGGGTGGGTGGGATGGACACTTGTGCCGTCGCGTGTTTAAGGGCGAAACAGGATAAACGCGTGGGACCTGACTCAACAACATCACGTGATCGCGCAATTTGACTCCGTTCATGTCCCCGTCAACGTTACACGAGGCTACCGATCCACGCCCGTCCGCCGCCGTCTGTCAGATTCTCGTCGCTACACCGACCCTGCTGCTATTTTTCGAGCTACTTAGTACTTATTGTAGTAGAGGAGTGAAGCAACCACTTGTCATTCTACCCTCTGTCTTACGTTGCACGGTCTTCGCGGACGGTAATTACAGTAGTACTACTCCCGTCGTTGTCACCCGCTCCTTGCCAACATCAAAAACCACCAGTTGCCCCCGCACCGATACAATGGGCCCATCTGCCACCAAAATGCCACCATTGTTTAAATTTGTTTTGTTCTCCTCCCCTTTGTTCCACTAACTAGTCACTCCTCCATTGTTCTTGCCACTCCTTTGTTATACCCCGCAGGCGTGGAGGCTGTACGTACGCCATTAAATGCTGTACCCCTCCCAAGTGTTTCAGCCCTTAAAAAAGTCGACCATGCCATAATATTGACTCGAATTCCCGACAATTTGGGATCATCCCATTTCTCCGTCCGTATGTATCGAGCCGCTGGGCCTACGCTGGAGCTATATCATCCTCAGTGTCCTTCTGCATAGACTAAAGCTTTTCTGATTTCGTCCTATGACCTGTTATGCAGGATCGTTGTTCATCTATTTCCCATCCGCTTTGAGTGACACGTATCCTTCCCTGTGCTTCAAGATCAACCAACTGTGTGCGACTTTCTACCATCATGACGTGGCAAGTACGTCGGAGGCAAATTTCCACACGAGGTGATCGGGTCGCTATTAAAAGGTTGGACATGTCGTTGTAGAAGATGTGTAGTTAGCCATGGATGCCAGGTTGATGCAGTGACTTCCTTTCCTTTGGTCAAGTGCACAGCAACTGACTAATCTAACTAAGGCCGCAGTCCGAGGATTCCCGGAGTGACTTTCTCGGCACCACTACAAGCTTGACCTAAGAACATATCATTAGACATGGAAATATCGTGAGCACACGTCCTATTCGTCCAACGCTCCAAATCCAACACATGTCGCATCAGTTCTATCCTTCAGGGAGGGTATCAACACCCCCTCTCCCGCTCATGGCAAGACCGCCGTCAACTCACAAAATCCATGTTCATGTACCCGATATTTATCACAGACGACCCAGATGCCAGCGTCGTCATTCCTACCCTTCCGGGTCAGCGCCGATGGGGCGTCGACCAGCTCGAGGGCTTCCTAGGACCGCTCGTCCAGAAAGGTCTACGCAGCGTCATCCTCTTCGGCGTCCCCCTCAAGTGTCAAAAAGTGAGCGCTTCATCCACGGCCCCGTTGCAAACGCTGACACATGCCAGGACGAACTTGGATCGCCAGCGGACGACCCCGATGGTCCTGTCATCCAGGCCATCCAAAAGATTCGATCTCTATTCCCCGACCTCTACATCGCCTGTGACGTGTGTCTCTGCGAGTACTCGTCACACGGTCACTGTGGACTCCTCCACCCCGACGGTACGATTCACACCGAACCCTCCGTCGTGCGTCTTGCCCAAGTAGCTCTCAACTACGCGCGTGCTGGCGCGCACTGCGTCGCACCGAGCGATATGATGGACGGGCGTGTTGAAGCAATCAAGCGAGCCCTGATTGACGCCGGTTTCGGCAACCGATGCACCCTTATGAGTTATTCCGCCAAGTTCGCGAGTGGGTTGTACGGCCCGTTCAGGTGAGGACCCCGCGCATACATCGTACCCCCGGTTCTCAGCGCATCATACGTTCGTCCAGAGACGCCGCTGGGAGTGCCCCGTCGTTTGGGGATCGCAAATGCTATCAGCTCCCGCCTTCTGCCAAGGGCCTGGCGAGGCGTGCTATTGTGGGCGCCATCTCAACTGAGTCTGGCGCGCGATGTCTCATTATTGATTGCTGGGTAGCAACGTGATGTGGCTGAAGGTGCCGACATCATCATGGTCAAGCCCGCGCTTCCTTATCTGGACATCATTGCCGATGCAGCGGAGCTCGCGGCGGATCACCCGATCGCATGTTACCAAGTCAGCGGGGAATTTGCCATGGTTCATGCGGGTGCAAAGGCTGGTGTGTATGACCTCAAAGCCATGGCGTTTGAGACCACGGAAAGCATGGTTAGAGCTGGTGGGTGTCGTCGCCGCGCGTTGACACTTGTTTACTGATGTTACGTCGCAGGCGCTACGCTCATCCTATCCTACTTCACCCCCGAATTTTTGGATTGGTTACCAGCATAGATCTGTGATACCAGAAGGGATGTAATCGAGATGTTGACTAGGAAAGAAAGGCACGATGGCAACTAGTCCCGAATCGTGTACCTTACGACGAGTGTAAACCAGCAATTAGGAGATCCTGATAAGATAACCACGTGGCTCCAACACTCGATTGAAGAAAAAAACAAATCGCCAAGGTTGGTTCGCACTACCATGGCGAGCACCAGCGGGCCCCTGTCCGCCTACTCCCCCAACACCTGCATGTTCTGTCACCAATCCCTTCGTATCACGACAGGCGCCGACACCGATTCAGAATCCGAACACCCCCTGGAACGAAGAGAAGCAACGACCGTCATCGACGACATCGAATTATATTGCGGTCCACCTGGATCAAGTCCGGGCGGACACCACGCCCACTGGACATGCCTGATCGACCATGCCATGCAAGCGCGTACTCGTAGCGTCATCCCGGTGCCGGTGCCGGGTGGTGCATCCGCGTCCACGTTCGCGACATGCGTGGTGTGTGGGCAAAACGTCCTCGATCCGTCCGGACGGTTCGTCGTCGACGTTCGGAACGAAGGTGGTGAAACAAAGGGGTTCGATTTCGGCGTGATCATCGTGCGTAGCCGTCGTCTCTCAGCCTTCCCCCCCTTCCCCTCGAATGCTCGTGGACACGGAATGGTGCTGATTCGAATCGGACATACATTGTAATGACATCGCCATCGCCATCGTACGTCGACACGGACCCGAACTTGAACGTCCAACGTTTGAACTCGGTGCACCCCTGACGGTGGTTGGGATCATCTCGCCTACCCCACCGCCTTCCTCTGAACAGGAAGAAGAACTATTCCTAGCCTCCCATCCAAGTCAAGTACACAACCGCGCCTTTCACGATCTCGTCGCAGAAGGCGACTACGCAGGCGCGATCGAACTCATCGCAGAGCACGACGTCGACGTCAACTGTACGTATGAAAATGACAGCTTGACGGCGCTGCGAAAGGCCATGTTTAGCGGGGACACGAGCGGGGTCGAGTTTTTGAGGAGTTTGGGTGCGACCGCGTAAAGTGTTGCAGGGGTGCAAAAGACAATTAGGTTTGCTTGGGATGGTCGGCTGTGTTCACGAAGAAAGCGTCTCAAGAAACAGAATATCTATCGGTCATGTACATCTTATCACAGAATGAGCGGATGGTCAGCGCTTCGTTGAACGGAAAAAAAAAAGAAGGGATCCGACCTGCCTGGCTCGAACAGGCGACCTCAAGATGAATCTATCCAGTTACAGTCTCGCGCTCTTCCAACTGAGCTAAGGTCGGCATAGTAGCTAATGGCCACGTATGCTCATGATGTACCATAGACTCTGGAGAAAAAGAAAATCCGACCTGCCTGGCTCGAACAGGCGACCTCAAGATGAATTTACCCAGTTACAGTCTCGCGCTCTTCCAACTGAGCTAAGGTCGTGTGTCGTAATCTCGCTTATGTTACGCACACGATTGGATAAGTATGGCAAACCGACTTGCTTAGGTTGTGGCCTTCGTCCGATCTCAATTGTCAAGTCATGGGCAAAAATAACAAGGACAAGAACGAAATACCTAATCCAACGAGTGTGACGAACCGAGATATCCTCCAACGACTCAACTTTCTCTACCAAGCCAGTGTCCTCCTAAATGGTATTGCACCCCCTCGCACCATCCCCCACGACGGCGACCCGTCGACGACACCCAACAACAGAGGCACTGGTACCGAGGCAGACGACCCGGCACCATCGCGTCCTAAAAAGTCCCAGCGGAAGAAGAGACGGCGCGTGGTGAGCTTTGAGGAGTTGTCGAGGAGTTATGTAGAGACGATGAAAAGCGTGGGGCAAAAGACGAACGTGAGGATGTGCGTGCTCGAGTCCTCGTCGCATCGCATCCTTTTCGTTGCCTCGTTGACGCGCCATCCTCCGTGCACAGGGACCCGTCCGTGAAACGCCGCATATGCAAACGCTGCAGTGCCCCCTTGGTACCCGGCATCTCCGCAACCGTCCGCATCAAAGGTCGGTGACCGAACCCTAGTAACGTCGCGTACCGTTTTTTTCATTCACACGTTTCGAACAGACTCGACGTCGCACGGACATCTCGTCTCCTACCGATGTCACTGTTGTCAGACAGAGCGCCGCATTCCCGCTCCTCCAATTCTATGCACGGATCCACAGACGAACGAGGACACAATGGAAGTCCAACCCGCAGAGGCTTCGACCTCGTCCATGCTTACTGCAACTACCTCTACTGCAAACTCGGTTGGTCGCAGACGGCAAAAGCGAAAGAAAGGGGGACCTCAACCGCGCTTGCCGCCTCATTTCGCTCGTGACGTCGGGCACATCGTGTTTCGTGGAAACGAGCGGCTAGACGTGGCGCGCGCAGCATCTCGTAACAGTCAGGAAACGTTAACCTGAGCTTTGATTGGGGACTTTTGGAATCTCTATTCGTACGACGTGGAGGAAGGATGGACCAAGCCATCCATAGATTGTGGTGAGGGTGTCTAGGCAACAACAAGAATGGACTAGTTACGTGAAGCGAGCATAGTCTCTAAAGTGAAAGGTGACGCAAGGCAACAGAAGAGTGTATCAGGGGATGTATCCAGCGGAAAACCCAAACTCAAAAAATAAAAATTCTACAACAAATACGCCCATAGCGATACAGTCAATGTTAGGAAAAGAACGTGCGGTATATTTATGAGCAAGGTATCTGCCCCAGATCCAGGGTGGATAGTTGGACTGTAACCCAGATGTCAGCACGACACTTTTATATAAAGGAAGACGACGAACGATAGCCCTGCATTGTCCGAATAGGAGGGGCACAAATCGTCGTCAGTATCCTGTGTCACCACATGTCGGGATTAGCACGAATACTGTGCAATGGAATGAATAATACCGGGTTATCTGGACAACAGGAGGTGTAACCCAAATCTGCAACGCTTCCAAGAGCGGATTGATTGGTATATCCCTCCCAATCCTGGCACGAGACCACCTGGTAACTGACATTCCAGACACCAAAGTCCTGTTTTTGTTCAATTCATTATCTCCGTTTGGATGCTGGTCGTTCAAACTTACGGTGAAACCTGTGCAAACACATGTTCAGTCACCGATAACCATATGTTCTGATGAGCAAGACACACCATAAAGGGCAACATCAGACGGGAAGAAGTTACTCGGGATCGAAGTAGACGGCCAGGCAAGATCAAAGTTGAGATCCGCACCGCCTCTAGTTCAACAGTCACTTCAACACACTCCTCGAACACAACGTCGTTCACTCACGCGTTGGGGCCAGACGTCGTGGCGTTGCACCACCCCAACGAGGAAAGCGGACAGAGATCGGTGATTTTGACGACGACGGAATTGGTCACGTTGGGATAGAATGGCGGGTTCGACGTGAAAGCGTTCAAGAGGGTGAGATTGAAGCATTGGCCACATCCAGGGCCATATGAGGTACTGCTCCCATACGCCATTTGGCTCAGAGCGGCAGTGGGATAGTATGTGCTATTCGGGGTACATCCACACGCAGCGATGAACCCCGTAGGGAGGGTGTAGTATGTCATTGTTGCATGTCCACTGGGTGGGTATTGGATCCATTCTGAGGCCTGAATTGCAGGGAGAAGGGACAGGATGACGAAAAAAGAGAGAATCCGCGAGTAAATACTCGGGAGGTATAAATTTAAAGCGCACGACATTGTTTTTTCCTCGATGGCTCAGGAAGACATACGAACGCCGAGCGAGGCGTGGATATCGAGGGAGAGCGGCAACGGCGACGAAACAGCGACTTTGCCTTGCGTATACGAGTGAATGATGATATAATTGAACGTGGGGGCCATGCTGATTTACGTCCTCGATCACACTCGCGACGCGTTAATCCCGCCACATCATTGCTCCACTCCAACGAAAGTTCTACTCAACTTGAAAGATTTTCTTACTGACCAAAAAAGGTGCGGTTAAAGTTAGCTTGAGAATTGACAGTGCTCATCCGGGGATTTGAATTTTGCTGATCTTAGCCATGCACAGTGCCAGTGAGCAGGCAAGTACTACCCCCCATCAATCCTGCTTATGGTACACTTCCTGTTTGAAGGTGGACGTCTGGACAGCGGCAACAGACGATGACAAACGACTCGGCGCGATGCTGTCGGTTAGGTCTAATCTACAAATTTGGAACAGTTACCGTGACTCACCAAGAATTTTGACAACTGTTAAACAACTGTTCGACCGATATTTTTTTGGCATGGATGCTGTGAAACCGTGTCCCCACTACCCTGCGGTCATGTTTGCTTTCATAAGTGAATCGAGTAATCCAGATTGCCCTGTCGCTCACACTGGCAGTTCGTACGAATCAAGGGTGACTCGGATGCTTTATTCGCCACAGGAATAGCGCCGTTTCCGTTCAATCTGGGTTTTCGACATGCTATTCACTGGTCGGTGCGTACAGGGCGGATCGCCTTGTCTTGATTACACGTAAACCTATCCTGCTAATATCATATACGAACGTCTATCATGGCGTGTGGCAGGTGACATCTGCCAGTGGCTCTTCGATCACCGGTATAAAATCCGTTTTGAACGTCTTGATTCAATGCAACTTCAAAGCATACCACTGATACCTCTGACAACTGTTACTACTGATGGCCCCTGTCACCAACAAGCGTATCATCCTCAAGGAATTCCCGACGGGTGAGCATGATACAGACAACAGACACGGAAATGTATATCTGAACGTGTTGCATCGTACCCGGCCCTAGGTTTCCCTGTGCCCGGCCAGACAACGACACTTGATGCTACTAGTAGTCAGACAATTGACCTGGACAATGTCCCTTTGAATGGAGGCATTTTAGTCAAGACCCTCGTGTTGTCCTTGGATCCCTATCTACTGGCCAGGATGAAAAATCTCATCCCTGTACTAGTAAGTTTGTATTTTCAGCCCATCATGTTCAAAGACAGTCCAGCTTACATTTCGGCTCATGACATGAACAGGATGGGTTTCAAATCGGACAATCGTAAGGACTTTATTCTATAAACGGGTGTCATTTCACTGAGCTTGAATCCTTGTCTACTATAGGATCGAAGGTTGTGGTATCGGGGTCGTCGTACGTTCCGAGAACCCAGCTTTCCAGGTTGGAGATCACTTGCATGGATTTTACCGTGAGTGTGATGATCACATGTTAGGCAATGTTTGTGCCAACTTTGATCTGTAGCGTTTCAGGAGTATTCGGTGTTCCATGAGACCGAATATCTCACTAAGATACACAACGAGCACAACCTCCCTTGGAGCGTTTTTGTGGGCATAGCTGGTTTCTCTGGTAAGCTATTCATCTCGGTCGCTGTTCTCGAGGCATGCGCTGACGATGGTTCAAAGGCCAGACCGCATATTTCGGCTGGAAGGAGTATTCACATGCGAAGAAGGTGAGGTTGTTCAGGATGTTTCCTACCGCGCTAACTCACTCGCATCGCATAGGGAGAAGTGGCATTCGTCACTAGCGGGGCTGGTGCAGTCGGATCGTATGTGATCTTTTCGTGATAAGTCTACGGGTGCATAGTTTGAAGGTAGACATTCTCAGTTTCGTGATCCAGCTTGCGAAGCAGGATGGCATGAAAGTCATCGCATCGGCTGGTTCAGATGACAAAGTCCAATTCTTGAGAGAACTCGGTGCTGACGTGGCGTTCAATTACAAGACAACACAGACGTCGGAGATCTTGGAAAAGGAAGGCCCCATTGACGTGTATGTCCCACCGTCCAAACGCTCTACAGTGTATTCTGACTGAAGGTGTAGCTACTGGGATAACGTGGGCGGTGAAGTTCTGGAAGCTGCTCTGAACGCAGCTGCGAAACACGCCCGATTCATCGTCAGTCTTGTCACCACCATTTTTGATCCACGCGCACTCACGTTTAATAGGTATGTGGGATGATCGCTGGTTATGGCGACTCGGCCAAACCAATTCCGGTCAGTCCTCGTTCATGTTTGCTACAAACGAGCGTGACTCAAAGATCCTGGACGTGATAGAACTTGATCAACATAATTGCAAAGGAGGTCTCGATCAATGGCTTCGTCGTCACCTCGCTCTCTCCAAAGTATTTGGAGAGTTTCGAACGGGAAGTGCCCGCTCTGATCGCATCGAAAGAGTTGGCGTACAGGGAGAATGTCACGAGGGGATTGGAGAATTTTGACGTGGCATTTATTAATTTCCTCAAGGGTGCGTTTATCGGAAAGAGTGTGGTTATAGTGGCGGACGAGTAGGTCGGTGTTGCAGTAAACCTCTTATGATGTGTATACCTGCATTCGTCGGACCAATGATATTTAATTCGTCTACCAAGTAGGGTTAGTCATAGCCCATGTCATTGATGTCAATGGGTGTAGGGCTTCCACCTTATCGAGGCGCCAGGCTGGAAGAGGTTGCCACTTACGCCCATACGATGATTGGGGGTTATAAACACCTCGCCCACGATGCGTGATATATCTGATCGATCTACATCCATCGTCGTGACAGCCATTGAACTCCCTATACTCTGGAATGCCTATAACCGACGAATATGCTGCTCGCACGGCCTGCAGAGATCATACGTCGATCAATACCCAACCCCTCAGAGGATCTCTGAGAGGGGAGTTCTATAGCCAGTGCGAAAAAGCGAGGATGAATTACGGATGCAAGTACAGTCATACCATATTCAATATCAATCGAGTGTACAAGATAGTGAGTATACTGTTTGTCTGCTTTCGGGCAGAGTATAAATTCGGTGGGCCCAAAGGGAAACCGCGATGGACGAAAGTCCTATGTTGTTGGTCTTGACTATGGCTATGGGTTTGAGAGGTATGGGGGTCACGAAGGATGGTATGGCGGTTGGGGCGTGAGAGTGCCCGAGGGATCTGGGTACCCCGCATCAAAATATGTTGGCCATGCCAGAGTATACAATCTCCCCAAGGCGTTGCTACTGGAAGAAGCATGCACAGGATTGAAAACGGCGGGCGATGCTCTCGTGAGGTTACTTCGGTGGGAAACATATCGGGCAGGACTGATTTTTCTTTCTTTTCTAGACACAATATGCAAAGGTCCAAAGTCTCTGTCAAGCTCACCACGGGCTGAACGCGTGTCAGAGACCGGACTGCAAGTTCGATCATGACTTGGTCGACAGCGCACGAATTGAGAAGCTTGCGCGGTGGAAGCCGGGGGGTACAAACGACTATGATGCGTTGACGGTCGAGTGCCGTGTGGTGGAGGGACAGACGACGTGGAAGGTCATTTTGAAGGAGGCTGCCTTCGCGGGGTTGAAAGCTACGGATCCAATTGCACGCCGGATCCCATCGACACCGTACAGCTATGAGAGTGGGGAACTGTTGGACGTGGTAAGGCACATGGAAGAGGTTGTTGGGCTTGCTACTAGTACTTGATCAAAGTTGTTGGTGGAGTAACCGGTGAAACGGTCTGGTGACTTGGGCCGCCTTTGGAACTGCTAGCTTAGCGACACCCGGGTAACACTGCTCCTTGGCCATAGAACACTTGGTATCTTACATCCTTACTTTTGTCTGTCATCTGAGCCTGGGGCAACGTCACAATGGGCTCGACAGAACAGCACAACTTCTCCGGAGCGCTTGCGACGTGGAAAGGTGCGTGCGTACCCGTCCATTCAAGCTACAACAAGCCGCTCATTCACCATCACATTCGTTCGGTTTCTGTCCATGAATATTCTGTGACCTTCTCATTCCAAAATCTCTTCGTTTTGCGCCCTTCTTTCACCTACGCACCGGCATGTCTGCTGGGATGCTCCAACTGGACCAGGCATAAACCTCCACGAGCTCCAAAAGACCCTCGATGCGCAAGGCATCGAGATCGTCGAGAACCAGAAAGAGAATGTGCTCAGTCGCAAGGGGTTGGCCGAGCGCACAAAAGGTACGCTTCACTTCGTCCTAGTGTACATATCTCAACACAGAACCGTCACACCGACCGACCGCACACCCGTGTTCAGAGTTCAAGAAGATCCCAGACGACGAAAAGCTCAACGCGTTCAAGGTGTTACTTAAAGGTATATGTCTCTCGTCGTCGTCGTTCGGCCCTCACGGCACAGGCGTACTCACGCCACCACCTCATTCCATTCCATATAGCATACCAACAGGAAATCGACAACCTCACAAAACGTTCCAAAGTCGCCGAGTCAGCGTTTCTAAATGTCTACAAAGTCCTCGCAGAGGCCCCAGATCCTTATCCACTCCTCGAAGCTGTCGTGGAACAGACGATCACGTCTGAAGCGAATGTATCGTTGACTGCCGAAGTCAACGCGCTCAAAGTCGAGGTCGCTCGAACTAAGGGGGAAAACGTTGAGCTGAAACGGGAGAATGGCACGTTGGACAGTACGAAGAAGAGGGTGGAGACCTTGGAGGGCAAGGTGGGTGTGCACGCGATGATTTGCATTTGCGCGTGCGGATGACTTGGGAAGGCGATGCGTTACTGATTAGGACGCTGATATAGATGGTCGAGTTGATCGCCGAAAAGGTCTCGCAGAAAGAGAATGAATTAAATGCGACATATGATGAACGTATGCGGAACTATGAGGAACGGTGAGTGGCTCGCCCGCGGTCCTGTTGAGTTGGGGCTCACTTCCACTGACCTCATTCATCGTGCGTCACAGTGAACAGGACTTGACACGTCAAGTCGCGCTCTACAAGTCGCAACTTCGTGAGCTTCGACTGTCAAACGAGACTAATCAAGCGCGTCTTTTGGATGCCAGCTCGCGCGCTGATCAAGACCTTGTCTCGCGACTGGCTGAGGCAGACATGGTCCTCGCCGATCTGGAGCGGGCGAATAGCAGAGTCGCAGCTATCGAAGGGCGGAACGTACGTCTGCCTCTCCTCCTTAATGTCTTGTATCCTTACTGTAAGGGCTGTATATGCAACATAACAGGAGGAATTGCGTGCCGAGATCGAAGCACTGAGGGCGGGGAGCGGGAGCACAGAGCTGTGCGTTTACTGTCTCTCGGCATAGATCGAACTTGACCAGTTATGCAGCATAACAAGCCTCCAATCGCGTCTCTCGGCTCTCGAGTCAACCAACGCGGATCTAACAGCTCAGCTTCTCTCCACCCAATCACAATTGTCCGTTGCACAAACCCAACTCGCAAGACACGACGAAGAACGTGCGAAGCGGGAAGAGAGGGAAAAAGCAGAACTACAAGCGGAAGTGGGCACGCTTAGGCAGAAGCTTACGACGTATGCCGATTACGATGAAATCAAGCGGGAGCTCGAGATCATGAAGGTGAGCCGGCGCACGTGACGTGGATGCATCTCAAACGTGATCACTCATGCCCATTCGATAGTATGTCGAATTTGGCGGTCTCGACGACGATACCTCCGATGCGGATGGTGACGACTGGTCCTCCCACGAGTCGGAAGGCATACATCTCCCTGATCCGAACGCTGACAAGGCGAACGCACAGCATGGAAAGTGCCTCGAGGTGCTCCTTGCGAGCAAGAACAAGCGTATCCTCGAAGAGCTCACGCGCTTCAGGGTATGTTTGCCTTTCGTCCCTTGGCGTCACCAAAATACACCCACTCACGTACTGTGCTGTACCAGATACTGCACACATCTCTCGAAGAGTCCGTCAAGTCCACACAATCCGAGCTCGACACGACCCGGGTTGAACTTTCCAAGCAAAAATCCCTCAATGAGAAACTCGAGACCGACCTTCTCGCACTCGATAATCGTTCTGCAAACCCCCCAAGCACGAGTGGAACGACGGCCGTTGAAGACGCGTTGGCTGGGCTCGGACTAGACCTCGGCTTGGAAAATACCAAGAAAGGCGAGTCGTCTGGCAGCGCAACGCGAAGCACGCCGATTCCATTCACCTCGTCTGCGGATACCTCGATATTGCCCATCGTGACGAGCCAGCGGGACCGGTTCAGAGCACGGAACGCCGAATTGGAAGAAGTGCGTGTGCCATCTTTTCACTGATCCTTGGGTGTTGATGGGGCACGCAACATGCAGGAACTTCGACGTCAGTTCCACACAATTTCAGAATTGCGTTCCGAGATCAAAACGTTGCAGTCGGACAACCTCAAATTGTATGAAAAGGTGCGGTATATGCAGAGTTATCGTGAGACGTCGTCTGTGTCGCAGTTGGATCCTTTGCCTGGGACGTCCCGGTCGCACAGAATGCGCGAGTCCAGGGTAGGTGGTGCAAAGGACGGTGGTGATGAAGACGAGGTGGAACTGAGGAAATGGAGGCAGAGATACGAGGAGACGATGAATCCATTCGAAGCCTTCCGAGGAAGGGTACGTGATTTGCATGTGATTGGGTATATACCCTTGCTTGACAATGCTATACAGGAAGCGACACAAGCATATACGTCTTTAGCACTCCCGGAACGTCTTCTCCTCACACTCACTCGTGCAGTTCTCGGACATCGTCGTGCGAGACTTGCATTCGTGAGCTATGCGACAGGGTTACACCTCTTGGTTGTCTGGGTCGTCTGGAGTGGGCGGGGATGTTGGGGGAACGGTGGAACTGGCGCAGTGGATGGGTACGTCAACGTACCGCGACCATTTTAGAACATGTGCGCCGTCGTGCTGGCCGGTTTCTGGTGCGGTGCGGAGCCCTGATCCGATGGACAAATCGTATCATACCCATTGCTCGTATCTCATGCACATGACTGTCAATGGTGACTAGTGACTAGCGACCACTCTCTTGTAAGTAATGATGCAAGAGCGCTGGTGCCTTTCTTTATGCAGTGGTGTTAGTGAGTCTGTTGGATGTTCCAATGTTCCCTCACCGGCCGGCCGGGCTGTCTCGTGAACGTTACAATTTTTTGACTGTACAAAGTCCTTTCTCATTTCTTCAACTTCCGACGAGCAACTGGGACCAAGCGGCTTAGCCAACCGCAACAACCCCGCGTGCGCCTGACTCTTCAGGATAAACAAACAACACATTTCGACTACTCAAAAACAGGATTCTACCACAAACATGTCATGTCGCATCGTTACACGCTTCGAAGTGTAACTAGCGCGGACGTCTGGGTCATGATCAAAGTAGAAATAGTGAGAGGCGAGATGGAACGAGCGACACATGTCCAGGGAAGTATAGTCGACGTTGATCCCGAGCCCACAAACCTTGGACAAAGCAATACTGAACGAGGCAAGCAATCGATGACGCATGAGCTCTACCGGAGACATCGTGTTTGTCTCAATTGGATCCGCTACCTGTGAGTCCAAGTCACATCGAACGGGGAAGTCCAGAGTAGTTGGTGCAAGGGATGGTGGCGAGGCAGGAGGGGGGTCAGGAGTCAGGATGTCCTCGGCCGACATACACAGACCTGCGGTCCTCGGGCATCGCCGTGCGTCTACACTTGGAGTCAGTCAAAGTACAAAGCTGATTTCCGGTCCGACGCCCCGGACCACATGATCCGACCATCTCATTCCCATTTGACGTCACCCTGTCAATTGGCCAGTATGCCAGTGTGACCACGTTCTTAGAATTGTCCATGAAAGGTAAAATTGCATCCGACGGTGACATGTACATATTGTCTACCCCAAGTTCACGTTGTCAAAATATACTTTTCACGTACACGCGCCTGATCTAACCCTTGCCCAGCTTTGCTTCGCCTGGCGGGGCGTCGTCTTTCACGTTGACAGAACTCGGAGGCTTACCGGATACGCGATCCTTGCTTTGTGACTGTCAACACACCTCCGATTGCATTGTCTTTGTTCACCCTGATAAAAATCAAATCGGACGTTGAGGTAAAACTATCGTCGGCCCGTAGGTTGGTTAACCGTACGTCGAAAAAAATAGCCTAACGGTATTCTTGTAAAGTGAGCAAGTGTGACAGATTCTAGGCCGCATCATGAGCATGTTGCCCGCCGCCATTTGTTGGAGGTGTTCCAATTCCGTTCCTGGTTCGGATCATCGGCGGTGACACTTTTGGAAATTGGAAGTAGGTTGGATCCTACTGCACGGCGCAGGCCCGTCTGTCATCGAACGTCACCTGCTTCTCGGAGATGTGCGTGATAACTTGGAGCAGTGAAGAGGAAAGGGAGGAACTATGTTCAGGATGACTTGGACCGATTGCGTTCGATACACAAACCAGGCACCTTCAACCAACCGGGCCCCATACTACACACCCTTTGATGGCGCCATGGGTAAGTTACATGACTTTTGGAGTAAGAAGTCGAGGAACGTTTACTCATATCATATCGTTCAACAACATGATTGGCCGACATGCGAGGTGATGAATGTCCCATACAATCTGTGCTGGAAAACCTCGGAGCTCGGATCAACAGTTGGCAAGCAAAAACCAATGTGACATACGACTCCGAGAGTGTATATGTACATACATGGACAGCGCGGATCCGCACGCCGTCGTGCCGGAAAGTTGGGCGATACGTGGTTGGGTGACTGCCTCCGATCAAGAACCAAGTTTCAAGGCAAAAGGTTGTCCCTAGGTGATTACAGCAGAGAACACAAGGGTGGATTTGATCGCCGCTGTGATAGCTCCACGGAGAGGAAATGATACAGGTCGCTGAGAGTGGGGAAGAGGATGATGTCATTGCTGCCAGTTGCTAATTGTCTTCGCGGAGTGGATAAAAATGTCTATCACCGGACGGATCATCTACCCACAGTTCAAACGGGGCAAATCTACAGGGAGACTGAAACATCCACCTCCATAGTAGACATTTACTTAAAATCACTCACGCTACGGAGATGAAAGCCCATCCATTGAATTTGGATGCTTCACAGGAAGCATGACCTTATTCACGGAATGCGCTATGTCATGCGGGTACCCAGGCTCGATACGCGGTTGACGGGACAAGGGGCTTATTGACTGCGACGAGGGCCGCGTGTCAAGCTCATATCAGCGATACAGCAAGTCGGGTGACCGCGGAGATGGCTGTTGACTGGGCTGGCCGTGGAGCGTTGAATGGCACGGCGAGTGATGACATGGTGGTGCCGTACAAGACGGACGGGTAACTGCGTGTATTCTACTATCGATCAGAAAGGAAGACATCTTGTCCCGTAGAGTTTGAAAGGACGACAAGGAAATATTACTGCACTGCCCGAGTCTGGGACGTACATTGCGAGTCCTTGAGGTGTGACATGTGACGAGCGGGTTGATGCATGATGTCGAGTATATATATGGAAATCTCGATTATCGCTGTTGCCATCCACGTCCTCGAAGCCGACTAGCATGCAGCACACCGACCATGAGCGCGACTCTCTCAGTCCCCCACAAGACATACAACAACCTGCCCCGGCCAGACCTCCCCCGTTACCTTTGGCTTCCCAGAAGCAACCAAGCCGTCCGCAGCCTCATGGCCAGTCTGGCGCAGCCCCGAGAAACACCCTCAGCGGTCTCCTCTCAAACAGAGACAAAGCAGGCAATGCCCCCATTCCACCTGCTCTCCGGGCAAAGATGATAGCCGTGCGTCCCTCTGTGCTTCTCCTTTTCCCCCTCTCTTCATGCTTCGCCCCCCAGATGCTCAACCGCGGGTCACCTGCCTCACCGAGCTCTGCTTCCTTCTCCGTTGACTCCGCTACACAGGCTTTGCAGCGCACGAATTTAGATGACGTACAACCCCCTCTCCTCCACCAACCCAACTCATTCCCTCCACACTCTGCCGGACGAGGTCGTGGCACTGCCCCTGCTCCCTCCGGCAAACGCAACAAGCCCGGGTTCAAGTTGTCCGATATAAACCCAGATGCTGCCATCGGTGCCGCAAATGCCGGACTCGGAGCAGGCAGGCCCTCATTAGCCGATGCTGGTCGTCGTTTCCCCTCCAAGTTTGATACCCCCTTTGCAAACTTCAACAAAATTGTGTACGTCCCTACTGTCTTCTTCACTATCCTTCTCATCTTGGACCTTCTGATCAGCGATCCATCTGGTCGGCTCAATTTTGCCGGCAAGGCCGTCATCCACGCCTGCGGCGTAGATTTCTCCAACGGGTCTTCATTTGCGATCAACATGGAGCAGCTCGTTCTCGAACACGAACTCGGTCGAGGCAACTATGGAACCGTAAAAAAGGTCCTTCATAAGCCAACCAACGTCGCAATGGCAATGAAGGTACGCCCTTGCACCTCCACCCTATACGTCATTCGATCATTGACCCATCACCCCGTTCCTCGTTGCACTTACCTCAGGAAATTCGCTTAGAACTCGATTCCACAAGGCTCAACGGCATCCTTATGGAACTTGACATCCTCCATCGCGCCGTAAGCCCGGTCATCGTCGAGTTCTATGGTGCATTCTTTGTCGAATCATGCGTCTACTATTGCATGGAATACATGGATGGTGGTTCCCTTGCCTCGCTTTGTTGTTTCCCAAACGGGAATGTCTCCCTCCCCCCTAGCATTTCGTCCAGTCCAGGTTCTGCCTGGACTTCCAGCCCTGCTCCCCTTGCGGAGGAACACCTGGGACGCATTGCGTCATCGATGACCAAAGGGCTCGCCTTCCTCAAAGATCAATTGGGTGTTATGCACCGCGACGTAAAGCCGACCAACGTCCTTGTCAACCGCAAAGGCGAAATCAAGCTTTGCGATTTCGGTGTGAGCGGGCAACTCGAAAAAAGCATAGCCCGCACCAACGTTGGGTGCCAGAGTTATATGGCTGTGAGTCACGCCCGCTGCGGTTGTCTTCATTTTTCCACGTTGACCATCCTGTTATGGGTTATTAATCCTCTCTTTGGTCTCGATTCACAGCCCGAGCGGATCAAAGGGTCTTCACCCTCGTCGTCAAACGTTGACGATGCTTTTACCTCGTATACCGTCAGTGCTGACGTGTGGTCTCTCGGTCTTTCGATCGTGGAGATTGCTAGGGGAAAGTGAGCGTCGTTCTTTCTCATTACGCTCCACCCTGCTCTAGCTTACACTTTATCCTTCTCAGGTACCCATACCCACCTGAAACGTACGAAAACGTTTTCGCACAGCTCAGCGCCATCGTCGACGGTGAAGCACCTGGGCTCCCGGATGACGATGACATCCCCGATGAAGTCGTCGATGGCCCACTGACTTCAGACGTGAGGGAAAATGATGATGGAAGGCCTCTCGGGAGGAAATGGTCTCCCGAAGCACGTGATTGGGTACGGCAGTGCCTGATCAAGAACGCCGATGAGCGGGCGACATACCCTGAACTGCTCGCGAGTATTATCTTGAGCTTCCTAAACGATATGTATGCTGATTAGGTGTTGCAGGCACACCCGTGGATGAAGATGGACGCAGAACGTAACGTCGACATGGCAGATTGGGCGGCACGCGCAATCGAGTGGCGAGAACGGGGGAGACGTGGGTTTGCTATCTACGAGTGAGCACAGTGTCTAAACGATGCTTTCACCTTGTGACATTCCTCGAGGAGGGTCACTCCATCTCCGCGCTCTTCCCCTCGCGACCGGTGATCCATGACAATTCGTGTCAGACATGCGACATCCAGATCCACCTGTCATTCAAGGCGCCACCCCGGTATTACCTCATGCAACGGACTTGTCTACCTGCGAACCCTGCGATGCAGATGTACTTGCTGCATCAGTTCTCGATTCATTCATCTGGCTACTGGGAGAGTAGCCCCCTCCATACACTCCACACGTTGCGCTTACCCCTAACTCCATCCTTGGGCATCACCGTGTACACTACCAACGCCGGCCGTTTAATACCCCTCTCATACTCGTTACATGCATACATTCCTGAATCTACCTACCAACGCTTAGCTACACTATTTTTTTTTCGTGGTCGTCATCATCGTTTGGTTGTCGGTCATCATGTGGTCACGTTTTTTTGTTCGTTGTCGTGATAGCTGGTTGTTCCACTGGTCCAAGTTTGATTCGTTCTTGTATCTGTTAGAAACTGTACTGTTTCTGTGTCGTTTTCGGTGTATACAGGGGCTATTGACCAAAAGCGTGAGTGCCTGGTGAGACTTCTGCTTTCCGTTTCTGGCCACATCGCACCTTGTGAAGTTTGTTCAACGCAGATTTTGTCCGGATTCGAATCGTCAGCTGTAGAGCCAAGCTGTCGCCACTTTACTCTGGTAATTCGTCCAAAAAATCTCCGTTACGCGCTCAGACCTGACGAATTTTCTTCTTCGACCATCCTCAGCCGCGCTCAGCCTTGTGCTGCTTTTCCGTGCGGCCCTCGCACTCGTTCGTTCTATCTTTGTCGAGCACACACTCCGTACCCATACCCGCACCCGTCCACGCCGTTCCTTTCACGACATGATCCACGTCAAATGGGGTCGCGACGTACTCCATTTCCCAATCCCACCGCTCAACACCCCACTGGGCAAACTCCGTGCCGACCTGGCGGCGTACACCCAGCTCCCGGTGGGCTCGTTCAAGTTAGTGTACAAGGGTGCTGTGATGAAAGAGGATGCTGCTCCGCGTGCGTCCCTGCTCTCTCTTCTTTTCTTTCGGACGTGCTCACGTCTATCTATCAACGATGTGGCACAGTGTCGACGTACAAGCTCAAGGAGAACGCGACGATCGCGTTGATCGGTGGGCATACCCTGGCACCTGAAACGCCCTCTGCTTCCCCGTCGACCACACCGCGCCCGGTCGCAAAGGCCACGCCGCAGACAGAGGAGAGTGCGATTTCGGCGATAAGAGCAGAGTTGGAGAGGGTGAGGAAGACACTCGTGCCGGACGTGGATGCGCTCGTTCGGGCGCTCGCAGCGAGTGAGGGGGCGCACGAGCCCGAGCCTGCCCATGCCGAGTCGACCGCGCCGACGCCGCTGGATCATACCCGACTGTCAGAGTTGTTGTTGCAATCCCTCCTCCGACTGGATGCGTTGCACGTGTCGGGAGCCGATTGGCCCGATGCGAGGGTGCAACGAAAGGCGGCGGTGAGAGAGGTGCAAGGCGTGCTGGATCGGTTGGATGGGGCGTGGGCGGCGCGTTGAGTGGTGGGGTTCGTTGATTAGATGTGTAGATGGTGTGTATCTACGATATCTATTTATTCTCTCTGAGTAGATTGGAGATGCTACCAACAATACTGGACGTCCAGTCGGTACTTTCAGTACTGCTCGCGCTCATCGACAGGCAAGGTTAGGAAATCCATTGAACGATTCGAATTGCCAGTGATCATACACGTAGAGGCGTCTGTCACGCACGCGTGATCCAGATCAAGAGCGTCCGCCGACGTCCGGAGATTCAAGGTGTTCGTGCAAGTTGGCACGCTCTTGCGCAGCACAGCGCTGCCAAGGCCTCGTCAGGACTAACTTTGCTAGTCAAATTGAGCCATACACTTTAGTATGACGCTACAAAGTAGTAGTAGCTACTCTGGATATTGATCCAATACGCAAGTCCTTCCGAATCGAAAAATCGGTCTGCTTTCCAAGTTCGAACGCCGGTTCTGAGCGCTTGTTCAAGTACTATCGTGCCTAGCTCAGTGTAAAAAAACCACTAAATCGACTCTACAACTTCAACAACAACGAATGGACACTTCAGTAGCACGTCATTAGTACTTTATGCATGTATCTATTATCTACAAGTTTTTCCAGATTTCTATGTTCTTTTGTTGACCAGACGGAAGCATCCCGACGTTCTCTAACGTGCAAGTTTTTTTGTCACGTCCGGGTCACACAATGCCGCATGGGGCGGTTTCAATCTCAGTCATTCGGAGTACTTATACCTTTTGGTGACCGAACGAGTCGTTCGGAGATTGAATCTCGTCACGGTCCTGCCACATCATGTCACACTCTGATGGGCTACCCCTCAATATGCTTTCTTAGAGCTTCATCCTGTACGATTCGAGGGCTTCATTTGTTTCACGAATAGTTTAGAGTATGCCCCATGATCCCCAGGTGTTATATCCATACATTGTTTGCAAGATCTCTCGGATCTGAGGCCAGAAGTCCAATTCCCTGGTCTCAAAAGGTAGTTTTGGCCTCATGGACAAAACATGTGAATAACTTCCTTAGATTTTTTTGTACACTATCTTAGTACTTAAGTACTTAACAATAGACCTCCAGGCTGTAATTTTTGTAGAGGTACAGCATGTTGTGATTGTTTAGGAGTTTGCATTGCAACTGACACTTGCAATAAGCTAGGCACGATAGTACAGTCGACTCCCTCCTAACGCATACCCCATACAAATGTCCCTTACGTAAGGACTTTTTTTGGGCGTGTCGAACCTCAAAAAGGCTTGGCTAAGTGGCGCAACAGGTTCATACGGCAGTAGCAATAGGTTGTGTACGGACCAATGTAGAATGTCAGTAATCAAATTTGTTGGACCTCCTGGTAACCCATACTCCCTTATAACCCATACCCTGAGGCCTATCCCGAGAGGTATGCGTTAGGAGGGAGTCGACTGTATGTAGTAAACGTATATTTATTTAGCCAACTACGCTTACAATCGTTAAATTGGAACGTCACGTGCAAGACTCACTCATCTTCCGAGTCATTTCTTGCTTGTGCGACGTTCAATCTTTTCCCTGGGCAGTGTCTTTTCATCTGGACAGCGGGGATAGACTTGGCTCGATCTACACAAAGTACGGTGAGCGATACCGGTGGTATTTCTGTTATCCATGAGTCATTCAAGTTCAGATCGAGTCACTCGTCACTTTAGATCGTCAGCGCATAAAGCTTGCTTCGGGCTCAAGATTGGGTTTCAAACGTCTTTCCATCAGCAGAGACAGTGCATAGACAATCATGCCATTCCCCAAGCACGATAGTAAGCCATGGACCTCCAATCATCATCCCATCTGACCGATCTGTACAGTATCACAACCGTTTAACTTCTCCAAGGAGGAAGAAAAGGTCATCGCATATTGGCGCGAGATCGACGCGTTCCAGACGAGCGTGAAGCTTTCAGAAGGGAAGCCCGAGTATGTCTTCTTCGATGGACCGCCTTTTGCCACTGGCTTGCCGCATTATGGTCATCTGCTGGCCGGTACTATCAAGGTGCGGCTTGGTCTCGTGATCCGGCTTCGTAAAAAAGGGTCCAACGATGGTGTCGTACTGAATCCTCGCATCTTGTACAGGACATCGTGACGCGATATGCGCACGTTACTGGTCATCATGTCACCCGTCGATTTGGCTGGGACACCCACGGTCTACCTGTCGAACACGAGATCGATAAGAAATTGGGTATCACCGGCCGAGAAGACGTGCTAAAGATGGGCATCGACAACTACAACGCCGAATGCCGCGCTATCGTGATGCGTTACTCGTCCGAATGGCGCGCGACCGTCGAACGCATGGGCCGCTGGATCGATTTCGATAACGATTACAAGACGCTGAACACGACGTTTATGGAGAGCATCTGGTGGGCGTTTGCGGAGCTTTGGAAAAAGGGGATGGTGTATCGCGGTACGCGGGTGATGCCGTATTCGGCTGGATGTACGACGCCGCTGTCCAACTTTGAGGCCGGATTGGATTATCGGGACGTCAACGATCCGGCGGTTACGGTTGCCTTTCAGCTCGTCGATGATCCCACCACGGCACTGCTGGCGTGGACGACGACACCGTGGACGTTGCCGTCCAATCTGGCGTTGTGCGTCCATCCCGAGTTCACGTATATCAAGATCCACGATGAGGAAAAGGACACGAACTACATTCTTTGCGAGAAATTGCTCGGGACGCTGTACAAGGATCCAAAGAAAGCCAAATTTAAGAAGGTTGCGACGTTCAAGGGTGCGGATTTGAAAGGATGGCGATATGTGCCGCTCTTTGAGTACTTCACTGAGCAGGTGAGGGGAACGTGTTGACTGGGAACGTTGGGGGCTTAACGCGCGCGTTCGTCCGCAGTACGAGGACCGAGCATTCATCGTCGTCACTGATATGTACGTCACCGACCAAGATGGCACGGGGATCGTCCAACAAGCACCAGCCTTCGGTGAGGACGATCACCGCATCGCCAGGGAAAATGGTATCGTAGCCGCAGACGAGATGCCACCCTGTCCTCTAGATGATGGTGGTAAATTCGTCAAACCCGTCACGGATTACGAGGGAATGCACATCAAGGTCAGTCAGCACACGGTCGTCTGGTTGTTCTGCCTCAGCTGAAGTGACGTTCATGCAGGCGGCAGATAAGGAGATTATGAAGCACTTGAAGGCCAAGGGACGTCTCGTCGTTCAATCTACCATCAATCACTCTTACCCGTATTGCTGGCGGTGTGTACTTTCATGCCTCTGTCAAACAGAGGAGTCCTGATCGAACTTTGTTTGTAGATCGGGCACACCTCTCATTTATCGCGCGATACCCTCTTGGTTCGTAAGAGTGGAACCCATCAAAGATCAGCTCGTTGCTAACAACAAGGAAACCTTGTGGTGAGAAACCTGGATGACCTTTCTGATAACCCCTCCTGACTGAACGAGCCAGGGTTCCTCAATCCGTTGGCGATAACCGCTTCGGCAACTGGCTTGCCAATGCACGCGATTGGAATATCTCAAGAAATCGTTACTGGGGTACTCCGCTACCGTTGTGGACGAGCGATGACTTTGAGGAGGTCCGTTCGACTGTTACATTCATTGCTGGTGAAGTAGTGATAAAGACAAATATTTTCAGGTCGTCGCCGTCGGTTCCATCGAGGAATTGGAGCGGTTGACTGGTGCAACTGGCGTCACCGATATCCATCGGGAAAAGATAGACCACCTCACCATTCCCTCCCAAAAAGGAAAGGGTGTCCTAAAGAGAGTCGAGGAAGTCTTTGACTGTTGGTTCGAGTCGGGCAGGTAAGCATACCTCGCATCGAACCCTCGTCCAAGCAGAAATTGATCTGGGGATCAGTATGCCATACGCCCAAGTCCACTATCCATTCGAGAACAAAGAGTTTTTCGAGCATAATTTCCCTGGAGATTTCGTATCTGAAGGCATCGATCAGACGCGAGGATGGTTCTACACGTTGCTCGTACTTTCGACCCATTTGTTTGGTAGAGCGCCGTGGAAGAACTTGATCGTCACCGGTCTCGTCCTCGCTGCTGATGGCAAGAAGATGAGCAAAAGTCTCAGAAACTACCCCGATCCGAACCTGATGTTCGACAAGTATGGTGCTGACGCAGTCAGGTTTGTGTTTCATGCTCGACTGGAACGAAATCCTGAGGCTAAACGTCGCCTTTCCAGGATGTTCCTGGTGAACTCGCCGATCGTCCGTGGCGAGAACCTTCGATTCCGCGAGGAGGGTGTACATGATGTCGTCTCTCGCGTCATGCTCCCATGGGTCAATGCCTTCCGTTTCTTCCTCGGTCAAGCGAGCCTCTTGCAAAAGACGACCGGAATCGAGTTCAAGTACAACCCTCACGCACCACTTTCGAACAACGTCATGGATCGGTGGATCCTCGCGCGTTGTCAATCCCTCATCTTGTTGTTCCGTGGGGAGATGGCCGCATATAAGCTTTACAGCATCCTTCCGCGCCTCTTGGATCTCGTCGACGAACTGACGAACTGGTACATCCGATTCAATAGACGAAGATTGAAGGGCGAGGACGGTACGGAAGATACGATTGCTGCATTGAACACCTTGTTCGAAACACTGCTCACGTTGTGTCGTACGATGGTGAGTATCGTCTTGTGGTTAGTCTTCAGTTTGCTCAGTGACTGACGACGTACGATCCACGAGACAGTCTTCCTACACGCCATTTTTGACGGAAAACCTATATCAGACGTTACGGGACTACATACCGGAAGACCCGTCCGTCCCAGATCCCCGGTCGGTCCACTTCTTGAGCTTTCCAGAAGTGAAAGAAGAATACTTTGATGCTGAGATCGAGCGACAAGTACAGCGTATGAAGGCTGTCATCGACCTGACTCGAAATATCCGCGAGAGGCATAACCTCTCCCTCAAGGTCTGTTCTTGTCGCGACCTTCCCCGTTTTACCAAAGTGTCAGATGGTTGACCCGAACTTAACAGACCCCATTAAAAGAGCTCTTGGTGTTCCACCCCGACGCACAATACATTGCAGATGTGTCATCCCTTCAGCGGTACATCCACTCCGAGCTCAACGTGCGCGATGTCGTCTTCACCGCTGACGAATCCATGTCCGGCGTACGCTACCGCGCCGTTGCGGATTGGAGTGTCTTGGGTCGTAAACTTCGTAAGGACCTCGCCCGCGTCAAGAATGCACTCCCCAACGTTCCGAGCGATGCCGTCAAAGTGTACATCGACAGTGGTAAACTCACAGTCGACGGCATCGAGCTCGTTGCGGGCGATTTGACGGTCCAGCGATATCTCGAGCTACCGCCTGCTTCCGAGGGCCAATACTCGACGCATACGGACAATGATGTGGTCGTGCGACTCGACGTACAGGTTCACCCGGACTTGATGGGCGAGTGGCTCGCGAGAGAGTTGATCAATCGGGTACAAAAGCTGAGGAAAAAGGCGGGGTTGCAAGCGACGGACGACGTCGACGTGTATTACAAGTTCGAAGATGGCTCGGGGGCGGAGTTGCTGGATGCCCTCAAGGAGCACGCAGAGTTCATCTTGAAGACAGTGAGGGGCGTCCCAGCTGATATTCAGGAACGGAAGGGTGGAAGATTGATCGTCGAGGAGGAGCAAGAGGTTGCTGATGTCAAGTTCTCCTTGACATTGGTCAAAGCTTGATAAGGGAAACTGTGGCAGTAGTGGAGCGAAAGAAGAGAATGTGTACTATACCTCGAGGTAGCAAGTGGAATGACGGGAGGCGTAATTGGAATATAGGATGCTTGTAGAGTTTGAGTATAGAAATACAAGATGTTAGGACAGAATGCCCGCGAGGCTCGATGGTTATTTCTTCGATGAGCCGAACCCTCCAAAGCCCATGACAGCTGTCATCTCATCGTCGACTTCCATGGTAGATTCTTTTGCAAGAAGTATTCGTGCCTGCTCTTTCTGGGCTTGTTTGTGGGCTTTCTTCTCTTCACGTCGGGCGGCCTCCCGGGCCTTAACTTCTGCTAGTCGTTTGTCAAAGTCGAATGACTTTGCGGCGGATGCTTCTTTTGTCCTTTCTCGTAAGAGGGCTATCCGCGCGCGAACCTGCTCTAGCGTTGAGCGTTCCACGCGGGTTGTTTGGCCCAATCTTCGGAGGTCTAGGTAACAACATAAGCTTCCCTCCCAAGGAGACGAAAACGAGATGAACCAACGAGATCTGCCGTTAATATGGTCAAGATACCCAGTGGTATCCTTGTATGTCCGGTTACACGCCTCACAATAGAAACCAGGTTGACCAGGACCGCGACCACCTGGATGCTGCACGACCATCGTCTTACCAAGGTTCTTGTCAAGCTCTAGCGACTGTTCGCGACGTTTCATGAGCTCTGTTGGTTTGGGAATGTCTTCCTTGTGCCCTTTTCTGGGTGCTTTACCTGTTGAAGGTGATAGGACGCCATGTTGAGAGATGCGATAGAGTATATTTGGGAACGAACTGGGACGCACCCTGCTTCATGCGTTCTTCGTTCTCCTGCATGCGCTCCCTTTCTTCCTCGTCCTTTTTTCGCGCTCGTTCCGTGTATTCTTGCTTGTCCCATTTCTTTCTAAAGTCTGTGTCGCCTGCCTTTGCGGCGTATGCGCCAGATTTGTCTGTCATGGTGGTGGTCTGCAATACGCTGAAGTTTATTACTTAGCCACGTGATTGGAGCCAAATAATGATAGCATTGGAGTTCACCGCAGTTCATTCGCTTTTCGTGATGTACGTCGACAACCAAGTACCTCTCGCGGCCACCTTTCCGCTTCCTTTCCGCGTCTTGTTCCTCGTCGCGTTAGGTGTGCTCGGATGGGCAACAAATCTTCATGGATTGCAGCTGCTGGGTATTGATGGGCCTAGTGCGTTGGGATTCCATGCAACCAGCAGCTACCTTCCTCTCAGCTCCCCCTCGTCCGGCGGTCGCCTCCCCGCCCGCTCCTTCTACCAGCCTCTTTACCGAATCTTTATCGCATTCATAGCCTGGTGTTTCGTTGCTTGGCTTGTATTTCGAGCAGTAACACAGTCAGATACCGCTCTCGTGGATACATTCAGATATGTCCCCGCTGTGTGCATTCTCGGTGCGGTAACAGCACTCGTGTGCCCATATGACGTATTCCACAAACGGGAGCGTGATTCGTTCCTCTTGTTCGTGATTTTGCTGTATTTGTGACGTGTGTTTCTGATCCTCCTCGTTAGTACTGCTGCGAGGTGCCTCTTTCCTGCCTCTAATAGCCCCATATATTTCTCCGATGTCGTATTTGCCGACGTTCTGACATCATTTGCAAAAGTCCTTGGCGACATGTGGTTGTCGTTGTGCATGCTGCTTCCGGGAGGTAGTTTGTTTCAACTTCCATCGCAGGATGGCTGGTACCAGTGGATAGTGCCCAGCCTCATGAGGTGAGATGACACATCCGTTTCTAACCTCTACGTCGCTGAGATATGACAGTTTGCCTTACCTGATTCGTTTACGCCAATGTCTTATCCAGTATAATTCTCTGACGAATACGAGCCGCCGTCCACTCTTCAATGCTATCAAATATGCTTCGTCTTTTCCTGTGATATTCCTCTCTGCTGCTCAGAGAATCGTGATATCAGACCTAGTGCAAACTCACGGGAGTTCCGTCACGCAACAAGGATGGCATGGTGAACACCCACTCTTTCGTCTTTGGTATGTTGGTCCTCGGTCCTCTTTGCACCACCTCACCTACCTTACACACGATCAGGCTGATGTCAGCCGTTGTCAATTCGTTGTATTCGTTTTGGTGGGACTTGACCAACGATTGGGGACTTGATCTCTTGGCCTCGAGTTCCAACAGATCCCCCCGATCGCCCGTGTTCCCGTCACGACAGTTGAGCCCTGCATCATCCAGCAAGTCACATGAATCTTTGTCTTCACTAGACCAGACGTCTTCATCGTTCGACTCCACAGGGCCATGTGGCACCTCGTATCCGTACGGACTCCGTGCGGTCCTCCTATATCCTCTTCCAGTATACCCCATGGTCATCTTCTTGAATTTCATCCTTCGAATGACATGGTCCATCAAGCTGTCAAGCCACCTCTACTCACAGTCAGACGGGAGCGTGCTCATCTTTGGGCTTGAAATGGCAGAGGTGCTACGGAGATGGATATGGGTCTTTCTGCGCATAGAGTGGGAAGTCGTGAGGAGAGGAAAAGACAGGGCACGCGCCACAGGAAATGGTGTACTATCTGATGACAGAGCTCTTCCAAGCACCCGTAAGGGAGAAGCATTCGATTGACCCATTGACACTTCCGTGCTATAGTACGATAACTGTTGTAGTAAGTCCAAAAAAAAATTTCTTCCGAGTCGAATGGCTTGAATGTTCATCTTTGAGGCATAGATGCCCATTCAGTAGAAATGAATTCAATTTTGTTGCGTGCCAAGCTTGCAGGTAGTTCCGGGGCGTTATGATTCCTTCAGCGCATGATCACATAGCCGCTGTGGGATTCAGCTGATGTGTTTCCCTTTTGACGACAGATCCCGAAAATTTCCGTCCTCCATCCTAAACGATTGATCCGTGCTTCAGCACCCCAAACGTCGAACAGTTCCTGTGTGATAAATGTTGCTCGGATAGCAATTACCGATTGATGCCTAAAGACAGGCGGCGCCCTTCCGAATCAGTCATCGAAGCGTTCTATCATTATCCTGATGACAAGATTCCGGGACACTCCTCGCCTTGGATTACCGCGGCCGCCTGGAGTGTGGGGTTCATCAATGAGGAGGGAAGAGACCCTCCGAATATGCCTCATGGGTAACTAGTGGGACGTACGCTCGACTTCATTCTGAACACCACTACGCGCTGTCATGACACATGCTCCGATTCTCCCGGAATCCACCTTCAGGCAATCCGGTGCAGCAATACTCCTCTGCGCCTTCGCACATGTCAGTTGACGTGGCTTCTGATAGTTATCATACCGTCTGCGGTAGCCCACGCTCGCCCCTATGATAGAACCATCTTTGGTCATGGTATAAAGCTTGGCGGAGCATGATGTCTTGGATCCACCTTTCCCTCCAGTTCCTACTCAGTACCAACTAAAAACCATCCGTTCTGGTCATGAAGGTGAACCAAATATCCCCTATATCCGGTTTATACAATTACTCATTGTAATATAGGTTCTTGCTATCCTTTACAAAGGTGGTAATGCCGCCAAGGAAGAGCCTCGTCTCCTCGGTACGGTCGAGAACGAGGCGAGCAACGGTTAAGTGCTGGACGCCGCCACTAGCCATGCTGACGGGACACGCAGCTCGGCCTCCGCGACTACCTCGAGTCGCAGGGACACGAATACATCGTAGGTGTACCCTCTTCCAGAATTTCATTTGCCCACGTCGCATTTGATCACAGGTCTCTGACTCCAAGGAGGGCCCTGACAGTGACTTCCAAAAGTATATCGTTGATGTGTGTCTATTGTTCCCAATCTGATGTTCCGCGGGTTCTCATCGTTTTTGTTTAGGCTGAGATCTTGATCACCACACCGTTTCACCCTGGATACCTCACGGCTGACATCTTCGAAAAGGTATGGGCTGTCTCATTCTTGTCAACTGAGGACGACAATGTGAACATTTGTCCCGTTTTCGTGTAGGCCAAGAACTTGAAGCTCTGTGTCACAGCTGGTGTTGGCTCTGACCACATTGACCTCAACGCCGCTGTCAAGCACGACGTCCAGGTTTTGGAGGTCACCGGCTCCAATGTCGTCTCCGTTGCTGAGCACGTCGTCATGTCCATCCTCCTCCTCGTTAGGAACTTTGTTCCTGCCCACGAGGTACGTGACACGTGGTTTTTGTTCACAGGCCGTGTTCTATGGCATACATCATGTACCGCATAGATGATCGAGCGGGGTGACTGGCAAGTCTCGGAAGTCGCCCGCAACGCCTTTGACTTGGAGGGCAAGGTCGTCGGTACCATCGGTGCAGGCCGTATCGGTTACCGTGTCCTTCAACGCTTGGTTCCCTTTGACTGCAAGGAGCTCCTCTACTACGACTATGCTCCTCTCCCGGAAGGTGAGCTCACTAGCTTCACTCTCTGCCCCTTCTCATCTGTCTTCCATTATACCAGCTGCCGCCAAGGCCGTCAACGCTCGCCGCGTCGAGGACCTCAAGGAGTTCGTCTCTCAATGCGATGTCGTCACCGTCAACTGCCCCCTCCACGAAGGCACCCGTGGACTCGTCAACGCTGATCTTCTCAAGCACTTCAAGAAGGGTGCATGGCTCGTCAACACCGCTCGTGGTGCCATCTGCGACAAAGATGCCGTCGCCGAGGCTATCAAGTCTGGTCAACTGAACGGTACGTCTGCACGTCTCCCATCGTGCTCGTCTCCGCGTGCTGATCCGAGACTTGATGAATCAGGTTACTCGGGTGACGTCTGGAACGTCCAGCCTGCACCCCGCGACCACGTCTGGCGAACGGTCAAGAACCCCCTCGGCGGTGGTAACGGCATGGTTCCCCACTATTCCGGTACGACGCTCGACGCTCAAGAACGTTACGCTGGTGGAACGAGGAGAATTGTCGAGAATTACCTCACCGACAAGCCTCAGGAACCCGGCAACATCATCATCGGCATTGGCAAGTACGAGACCAAGGCGTACGGTCAACGCTGAGCGCCGAGCGTAGCGGTGGGGCGTGTTGGTCATTGTGGACATCATAGCGGAGCGGTTGGCCATCGTGTATGACGGGAGTACGAGTGCGTATGCCGAACATGTTTACCTTGTATACGTATTATTGAGAATCCAAAATGCCGTCTTGTATTCGTTGCGCATCCGAGGGGGACCTGGGCGATGAATTCTTCTTTACCTCGGACATGGAAGCGTGTCCTTGGATATCCCGCTATCGCCGCCTGTGAGTGTACTAGTCGATGGGTCCTTCAACGCCGATCGATCATCGATCGTCTTTCAAAAGAAACCGGCGAGCGTATCAAACCATGCCAGGTCCATCAACATTCATAATTGACCGCACTTTTGCGTCCGGCTCGGAGCTGCTTCAGACCTGGGGATAAGTCACGACTTCACAATAAATCAGGTTCTGCGTATTGTTCAAAAGGCGTGTACGTCGCGTTCAGTTGCGACGACTCGTGGCGCGTACTACTACGAAAGGATTGCATTTGATACTAGCGGCAGACGAGGTTTGATAGGTTTGATCGTAGCTCACGTTTTGCACCCGGGTTGTTCCAAGATAATCAAGGATGTGAAATGGCCGAGGCGTTCGTCGATACCTCAGCTTGGCTATCGTTCGTGATGCCAACGGGATTGTTCTGGGCCCGGCATGTCCACGGATCGTGGCCAGATCGAGTACACGTCAGAATCCGACAACCCAAGGAAGATCCATTAGCAGACTCGGTCCAGCGACCTGAGTAGTTCATCCTATGATAACGGGCACAAGTCCTATGTACATACCACTATGCTACCCTCTTTTCATGGTCAGCAACAAGCTCTTTCATGACCTTCTCCAACTTGGCTACATGCTTTACGTAGACCGACCCCTCGAGATTGTAAAACCGGCAATTGTCAAATATCAGTTGTGCGTCGTCCAAGAAGGCCTTGAGGTGTGGGTATTGGTTCGTATTTAGCTTGTGTTCCATGGTACTAAGGTCTGCAAGGATGGTCAGGTGTATCTGGAAATGGGTTTGGACGAGACTGACCCATGGGTCGCTTGATGACCTCGTAATAATCGACCACTTCACCCCCGTCGACAGGATGCAAAAAAGGCCATGCGTGTGGGTGAGCCTTCATATCCCCAAGCAGCCGATGCATGAAGTTATGCTCGGCGCTCTGCGGCGTCGAATGAGAACTGATAGGACCAGTGAATCAGTTGCTGGTGGCGAGAATCGAAATAGTCAGCCTCACGAAGTGGACATTCCAGGCGTCCAGCCGCTCTCCCCTGTTGCGCCGTAAGAACACAAATCCAGCCTCTTATTCAAGAAACGACATACGCAGCCCCGGGACCTCCTTGGGGTCCACAATGACGCCTTCGGGTTGACCTTCCTGGAACTTGTCTAAACCCTTATATACAAAATGCGACCTTGACTTCTCCCTAATCTTTGCTATGATCGCTTCTCGCTGCCGTGCAATGATGTTCGCCTTGTCGAGATAATCGACTTTGCGTAACATTGCACACTGCATGATCGTACCACCTTCATAATCCTTGATGTACCCCGCCCACACGGATCGATGCAGGGTAATATCCTTCGAGAATCCTTGCTTCTTAAAGAAAATCACGGCGAAGTTGTCTGCATAGGTGAGGAAATGCATCACGTCCGGGTATGTCTTGCGTATATGAGCTTTGAAATGGTCCATGAGCATGCCTCCGTAACCCTGCGACCCATGTAAGCTATCAACACGAAGGAAAAAACAAGACATGCCTTGACTTGGTCAACGGAAGCGGTGGCAAAGAAAACGATCTCTGCGAAGCCACGATGAGGGAACGGGCGATAACAGATTCCTCCGACCACCTTATATCCCCGTTTGATGATGGCAAGTGACTTCGAATTTTTGTCGTATACCAGACGAGCGATGTATTCTCGAGGCATCATGGGTAATTGTGTCCGGAAGAGCGTTTTCAAACCAGTGAGGATCACCAGTGACCGGGGTGTGCCGTCATTTTCGACCGCTGACACTTGGATGATGCCTTTCCGAAGCTCAACGAATGCTGCTTTCTCGGCTTTCAGGGGTGGCTGAGAACGAGTTTACGTTATGGGGCCATGGATCGCGGACGGGCCAAACACCACTCACATGAGCGGCGGACGATGGACCTGCATCAATGGTGACACCGGTAGCAAGTCTTGCTAACTGAGATTCGTCCATCTTTTCTTCTACTTTCACCTTTGCATCTGGAAAATGCCCGTTCACGCCATTCATGTCAGGTTGCATGCTGGACGTAGGTGCAGTCTGTGACTTGGACTTCATGCTTGAGGTTTTCTTTCCAGTTCTTTTGTTGGATTTGCGTGCTGGCGTATCTAATGGTTGCGGCTGGGGCACCTGGGCAGCGAGAGGCTTATCCTCTTCCTCTTCCTCTTCCTCATCATCGCTAAGTGACGATAGGGACAACCGACGTTTCTTTGTGGGTGGTTCGTTACCGTCACTCGATATAGAGGATCCAGGCGAGTGAGCTCTCTCGAGTGGGGATGAATGTTCTACGAAGATCTGTAAGTTACAAACGATGACCGTCAACATATCTTACCGATAGATGGAGAATGCATTGAGATGAGGGATACCGGTAGCTTCATTTGTTGCCTCAAGGAGAAGATGTTGTCGTCTGAGTAGTCAAAGTCAAGTAGCTTGTCTACTTCCTGCAGGAAGAAAACGTGCAATGGGTCCGTTAATATCGACCAAACCGGGCATGTGAGTAAGATGATTGCCAACCTGAGACGAGGAATGGAAGCATTTAGTCGTGGAGCACTGGTTCAGCGTGAAAACTTGCCTGAAGCTTCTCATCGAGATGAATAGCCAGACGACCTCTTCGGGAGAACTCTCCTCTTCCAATGATGCTTTCGTCTGCCCCGTGGTCTCCTACCTCGTGCCCACATATACAAGTGCATAGGTATGCGGGTTCGTCGTCTTCGTCGGAGCCATACTGATCCAACGCGCCTAGAGAGGATTTGCGACTGTCTTGGTCATCCAGTACGACTTGGATGTCGGGTGGAGGCCGGAGGCCGAGACAAGAATCGCATGCGGAGCACGGTGTGTGGCGGGCGATCTTGAACGCCAGTGCAGCGTCCGTGAAAGATGTTTCGGTGACCGGTGGATATGTTAGTTTCATAGCCTCAGCAGTGGGGATGCGACGGCTGCATTGGTCGATGCTGGCGACCACGACATGTGGTGGTACAATGTCATGGACCCCAGCCACTCTCTAATTCAATCTTGTACCCTCCTAGGACTAATTATGGGCACTAGCTTAGTGGGACTCAGAGTCCGAACCTTCGGTATGATACTGCGTACATTTGTCGAGGCTTCAAGTTATCTCGTTAAGAGGCAATCCCAAAGTCCGTCACGACATACCTTCGGACGTTTGTTCAATGTATCTTCCAACCATATCCTTCCCACACTCTTGTCCCGAATTTCTCGACTATATATTGTCCATAATAACATGAGAACGTCTTTGACCACGCCCCACATCTGCTCTCAGCAGCCATGACCAAGGAACAGGCCACTGCAAAGCGTCTGGCAGCCGACCGGAGCATTCTCCGCGCAGGGAAACGTGACACTGGACAAAACTATGTCCTGGTCATCCATGGCGGCGCGGGGACCATGACTCGGGACGGCTCGACGCCCGAAAAGCGCGCCAAGTATAGAGCGGCGCTGGTTCGTGCACTCGAGGCTGGTTACAAAGTCCTCAAGCTCGGAGACGAAGCAATGAATGCTGCCGTGGCTGCTGTGGCGGTCTTGGAAGGTAAGTGGAGTTGAAGTTGAATTGGACCTTTCCATCTAGCTGGGAATTCACCAGCACCTCCAAACATTTTATAATTTCGAGCGGAACGATCTCGTATCTCACACTTGTCGCCAGATTGTCCTCTCTTCAACGCTGGCAAAGGTGCCGTCTTCAACGCAGCCGGAAAGGTCGTCTCTTGATCCCTCGTCTCCTGCTCCATCGTCAGATCGCTCACATACAGACCGTCTGGTCGACCACAGAATGAACTCGAAGCGTCCCTCATGCTCTCCAAGCCCCCCGCCGCACACCCCACCATTCCAACCACTCGCCGCGGCATCTCCGTTGCCCTCCTCACCCGCACTAAGAACCCCTCCCACCTTGTCCGTGCACTCTACCTCGCACCCAGTCTCGCACCGCACGCGATGCTCTCAGGCCCGACTGCCGAAACCATCGGCATTGAGCATCTTGGCATACAGACCATCGACCCGTCTTACTTCTGGACAGAGGAAAGGTGGAGGCAACATAGAACAGGACTCGGACTACCGGTTGGACCGATCGAGCCGCCACGCGCCCTGGATGCCAAGTCCGAGACTGCCTCCGAGACAGACTCTGAGACGAAGGAAGTGGGTCCACTGGAAAGCTTGAAGTTTGAGCCGATTGATTTGATGCCCAAGGGCACCGTCGGTGTCGTGGCATTGGACGTTCGAGGGTGTATCGCCGCCGTGACCTCTACCGGTGGGAAGACCAACAAGCTGGTCGGACGCGTGGGCGATACCCCCGTCATGGGAAGTGGGTTCTGGGCCGAGGAATGGCAGCGCAAGGGGGGTTTGTTCAAGAGGACCTGGGACCGCTTGTCAGGGAAACCTACCCATTGCGGCGTTGGGGTCTCTGGAACTGGCGACGGTGATGTACGGCGAACACGGCTCCATGTCACCGAATGATGTCCTGACTTGCGCGCCTTTTCAAACTGCCAGCACTTCATCCGCCAGAATACTGCCTCGACGGTAGCATATCGCATGCAATATCTCAACGAGTCTGTCGAAGAAGCAGCGCAACATGTCGTCGATGACCTATTTAGGGACGGTGGCATGGGTGGCATCATCGCCGTGGACAGACAAGGGAATGGTAACGATTTCGTATCTCTGCCGTGCACACTTGAAACTGACCATTCGCTGGATCAGTTGCGTTGCCGCTCAACTGTGAGGGCATGTACCGCGGTGTTGTCCGCGCCGACGGTGTGCCGTTTACTGCCATTTTTTTCGATGAGGAATTGTCCCAGCTTTGAGGGCGATGGTTTACTTTTCTATCGTGCCGATTTACACAATATTAGTCTTCGGGATCATTCATGCCGTTGATGTCGAGGTGCATCAACATTGCGGCCCCACTCTGAGTGCCCGTTGACTCTGATATGGACGATCTAATGGAAGATGACCTATGGTCACGAAAAGAACGACAATACACTGGTACGACATAGATTTAAAAGGGGCAGAGAATACGACGTGGCATTTGCGAGCGCTGCCACTGTAGCGCCTCGATGAACTTGATATGGTGGTCGTAATGAACGAGCGAGTATAAATCAGTGTGTAATAAACAGTGCGTGTAGGTGCGGCCTTCAGCGTCAAGTATGTGCTGACAGCTAGTAACTAAACCGGCCTGGTGATACAAAGACGTGGAGGGTTGACTCGGAGATGCATGCCAGTGTCGTACGAGGCACGGAACTTGAACGCCAACTAAGGGGTCGTTCGCCCACAAGTACACATGGACTGAGAGTCAAACCAGGAAGTCTAATCCCCATCGAGATCTCCAGCTCTAATGGCGGCTATCCAGTCGACAGCTAACCACACGGCGCTAACCGTCGAGTAGATTTGCAGGCCAAGAGCGGGGTGGCCCACCGAATCGTCTGCAAACCAAGGATGCCGGGGGAGCGACCAGGAGATGGTGGGTTGTCCGGCTTTCCATACAATTGGGTATGCGGCAGCCTCTCTCTTCCCTTCTTCCGCCCCTCCACATATATTGGCATGCCTTGTCTTGGGAGCGCGAGGGTCATCTTCGACTTCCCGACAGTCTCAGTCTGGCAGTCTCTGCGCCGTCCTCGCTCCTCACCGCGTTCATTTCGCGTTTCCTACTCTAGCGCCATTACCACCCCGACCCGTTGGCCGCCACGTCGCGAGTTCTCTATCATGGCGCATCTTCGTAGCGACCTTTTTGAATACACGTCAGGGCGGTGGATGTAAGTCTTATACATGTTATTCTATGGGTATATGTCTAACCCGTAATCTAATATGTTCAGCTTCAACGAAGACCTTCGCCACGCAGAGCGCAGACTTGCCTTTAAGGTCGATGAGCTATGTCGACTTGCGGCGGAGGCCGTCAGGAAAAACTAGCCGAGGGTGCCAGGTTCAACCGTACCTTGCTCATTACCATGTGCTGTGGCTTCCGAATGGTGGCGCGTATCCCGTACCCGGCTACGATTCCCAAGTACTTCGCTGTCGCTAGTGAAGTGGCTACTATGGCCTTACTCCGTTCCTTTGGGCTGCCTATGCCTGAGGTGTACGGATACTCACCTACGCCTAACAACGCGGCGGGAACCGAGTATATCCTCCTGGAATTCGTACAAGGCACCCAACTTAAGCGAGATATGGTTTGACCTAGGGGAGGGGGAAATCATTTCAATCTCACGCCAACTTGCTGAACTCGAGTCGAAGATGATGTCGATTGTTTTCCCGGCTGGCGGAAGCCTTTATTATATTAAAGACTTGGGGGGTGCAGCCGGGAGCGCCTCTTGGCCTACTAGGCCGGCCATCACGCTAGCGGACAAGCATTTCTGCGTCGGCCCAGATACAAGTCTGCGTCTATGGTATGGCGGGAGATCACAGCTCGACTTAGATCGAGGACCATGTAGGCCGCCCCCTGCCTATTTTTATCACTCCCTTAAACTAACTGATAACTATAGACGAAAGTGCCGAAGCAGCCCTCGTAAGAGGGGCCAAAAATGAACTAGCTTATTTACGGCGGTTCGGTCGACCGCTGTTGCCGTTCCAGCGCATAAGGAGGGAAGGTTACAAGTACCAGGAGCAGCCGCCGTCAGATCACATCGAGAACCTGGACCGCTAAGTATCTCCTCATCGCGTCGTCACTCATCCCCAGGAACCCGGCCCTCGGTCATTTCCGCATCCGCCATCCCGACCTCCAGCCGAGCAATATCATCGTTTCTAGGTCGCCCGACTCTAACTTGCGCGTCGTCGGCCTGATCGACTGGCAACACACCTCAATCCTGCCCCTGTTTCTCCTTACCGGTATACCCCAACAGCTACAGAACTACGGTGATATTGGCTCGCAATCTATGGCGCGGCCTTCGCTACCGGAGAAGTTGGATGACTTATACGAATCCCAGCAAAGCGGAGAGATGGAACTCTACCGTCGCCGCCTCGTCTATTACCACTACGTCAAAAACACGGAGGAGTACAACGAGCTTCATTATGCGGCGTTGACGGACCCCATGGGCGTGCTCCGCCGCCGCCTCTTCTGCCATGCCAGTGACCCGTGGGAGGGCGAAACTCTCGCGCTGAAGGTTGCACTGATACAAGCAATGGAGGACTGGAAGACGCTCACGGGGGAGTCCCGCCGTGTCCTGTCGTGTTCGACCCCGATGACGTACACGAGACGATGAAGCTGGATGCAGAACAGAAAGAAGCGGATGAGTCTCTAGAGGCGTGCCGGGACGTGATCGGCTTCGGGCCGGAGGGCTGGGTGCCCGCCGAGTACTACGAAGAGGCCATGGTACTCAGCAAGAAGCTGAAGGAGGCTGGGTTGGCGGCAGCCAAGTCGGAGGAGGAACGGGCTCAGATCGCGACGCACTGGCCCTTGGACGACATGGACGAAGAGGAATATATGTAATGAATCGAGCTAGATATTCCGCGGTGTTGTATCTTGTCTGCTGTATTTATGGCCGGCTGGCCCCCAGTAAGAACCACCTGAGGGACACGCGGGGTGGGTGTCGTAAACAATGCAGCATAAAAAATGTGCGATGCTAAGTGTCCATTGTAGTGCAGGTATTCCAGTCATGCGAACTCGCTGAGCTGAGAAGTGTTCGAGGAGAGGTGTCAAGTTCCATGATGACGGACCTGACGCGGAGACCGGTGTAAACGACGTTTGGAGTGCTGTGCCAAAGGCGAAGACGCCAGTAACCGTCCGCTTCTGCGCCTCCTGAGTCGTACCTAGCTGTTCTTGGATCGGATCCTCAAGTTGGCACTCTACTTGCCACGAAGCGGGTCGCTACAGAGCACACTGCTGCGGAGGAGTTGGTTCCGGGACTGAACCACAGTCCACAAGCGAACTGATCGAGGAAGGTTGCGTGATATCCACAAAACTGAGGTGGATACTGACGAACATGCTGCCGTCGCTTGCACAACTGAGACTCGGAGTATCCGGGGCTTCCCGGGAACCCTCCTATGTACTGGTTCTACCGTAAAATTTCTCAGACAAAGTGTCATTTAGCTCAAAAGCTTATACCTTACGATCTTGCATAACCTCCAGGGGGTTTCCGTACCACATCCACCCGTACGAGGAGGCAAATCCGAGTCGAAAGCACGTCGGAGGCATGAGGATCCCGCGACGGTCGCAGAAACTTGAAACTACACAACTCCGAAATGCGTCAGCGCTTACGGAAGGTTCACAAACCCTTGCAATTCACAAAACCTTGCACTCGCGAAAAGCGTGCATGCTGATCGACCAGACACAGTCGAGTCTCTCCGAACGTACCAAAGTATGGTGAGCTTTACAGGACCGCGTTAATAATAAACATATTCCATGTTTCTCGAGCTAAATATAAAGTATTTTTCATCAGTAAGCCTAACAAGTTGTTCGGGATTGAAGAGAAGGCAAACGAGACCGCAGGCGAAGCACGTGCAAGCGAAGCGGAACTTTCGGGCCTGAGCACCCGTTTTCATGGTCCGTCGAGTTATCTCTCTCTCTCTCTCCTTCGTTCACTTAGTAGCTGCTAGGTGGAAAGTACAAACTGCAGCAACTTCCGAGTGCCACGCAAGACGTTAATGGAATCTTCCCGCCATTTCCTTCCCCCCTAGTATGTACTTAGGAGCTGTTTTACCTGGCCACTTAGGCAATTTGAACGGTGCAGCTGAATGGCCGTTCTGTCGCCCAAGTGACCCAGTAAGAGATCTTCCAACATTTTTTCATGAAATGCACAGTAAGGCTTGACGAGTGAAAATAGGACGAGTTACGCGGGACCCACAATCAACTTGAAGTGGGCCTGTACAGCAAGGTTGATTACGAATACGCACGGGCCATTTCATAGTACCAACCTTCCTTCGGGAGTATATAACTCCAAGCCAATTGTCAATTTCTCTCTTGGCTTCACCCCGCGATCATCTCACCACCGATAAAACGCCAATCGTACGATGGACTTAGAAGAGTTCGAGGTTAAGCATCATGGATCTGACATGACCACGAACGACGCAATTGGCTCGTTATCGATCGAGAAAGCGTTGAAGCGGATCAATGCTGAATGGCATGCTGCCAGCAGGCGAGCTAGATGGATGGATCTGGTTGGTGACTATGCTGGAACTGAGCCATTCATCATCGATGGTAGAGTACTATCGCAAGTGTTCCAGGTCTTCACTAATCTACGTGCCATTTCTATAGGGCATTCACTGATCCAGCTGGTTATCGATGATCCACTACTAGCATTGGGGAAACCAGATGGTAAGCATCTGCGTTGCATCATCTCGTAAAGGATTAGTGCGTGACTATGGAATCAGACCCTTCCTTCCAGATTCTGCATGCTTTCCATATACTTGAAAACACACTGTGCGAGTTTATCAGGCGCTCAGCTGTGTTTGACATCGTATTTTGGGATGGTGAATTCGTTCCACGTAGTCACCTGTACACCATCCTGACACCTAGTAGAAAACCGACACGTTGCATTGAGGACCGGCGTGGGGGACTTCGAGGAAGCATCCAGGTCCCTCGCTCGTAGACTTCTATTCAATCACTTGCTAAAGATACGTCAAGTTTCTGTGTACGTCTTCACCGGTCTTTCCGATCGAAAATGGCGGGAATACCGGTTCATGCGGAAAGTAAGTCGACATGGGCTACTGATCTTTATCCCATTCACTATCGCCTAGCCTATGTTCGCCTTAGTCAATGATGGTGGCTCAGATAAGGAATTGACAGATCCTTCTGCCGCTCAACGCCTCCTTTGCCACCGTGGGTTTTTATGTGATCTTCTGACGAGCGGGTTGGCACTCGCACTCTTGGCTGGCGCCGAGTTCCGTGACTCGAAGGTGAGCATCCTCACGTGGGCATCACGAACGAAAGCTCGAATGAATGATCTCACCGAACAGGTGCTTTCTTTTGTTTACGAGTCGAAATCACGTCGAGCAAATGATTCTATTCCCACCCCTGTTGGTCGTGCACGTTTCACAGCGGCTTGCGTTCTCGAAGAGAAGGCAGACAATGTTCTCGTTTCATCACCCACATCAATCGGGCCCCTCTTGACATTGAGAGCACTTGCGACCGAGGATGTTGTTCTAAAGGTGGCATCCCTGGCACCATTTTCTGACGCTCGCGAGAAAGCTCTCTTCTTTGCATTCCTCATTCATCTAGTGTTACTCCCTCATCTTTCGACACAAGATCGGGCCAGAAGTTTGGAGCCCATGAAAGCTAAATTCAAACGTCAGCTCGCATCGAATTTCCTCCCGAACATTTTCCGCGCTATGGAGGTGGCCATTACGTCATTGAATACAACCATCGATATCGATGTGAGGGTGTTCATTGCGCTCGTTCGGTTCTTGGCAGAGAACAGCACACTCTCTGTGCAAGATATATTCGGGAATGAAGTCACCAAGATCGTGCGGGATAAGCTGTCTTCATTCTCTGTTCCAATTTCAACATTTTCGCAATTCGCCGTGAAATTCCTTCCGTCGCCAGCGCTTGCCTCTCCACCCACAGAGAATAAGCTTGGATTTCTTCCCTTCAGTAACAAGATTTTCGACGACGAGCTCGCGCCTATTCTTAACCTCAGTGTCAATGAAGGTGCGGGAACCCCCCGAATCGACCAAACAGAAGAAGACGACGTAGTGGAAAGTGATGAAGGCTCCGATACGGACGAATGGGACACCAGCAGTGAAGAAGAAAAGACAACTGCACCGAAATTCCCACCAGAAATACCTAGAACAGGTTATTTCGACAACGGCACGCTCTTCAACGACACCCGACACTGGCACAACTACAAAAAGCCCCTGTTGCCAAAGTACCTCGGAGAGGCACCGCCTGCGAACACGACGGAGTGGCAACGGAAGAAGAAACTTCGGGCTGACCAACGGTTCATGAAGACGTTGCACGACCAGGCTGCGACCTTGACCGGCGCATCGGGTGCGGCGCTGCATCAGATCAAGATACCGCCGGTCCGTGTGGCGTCAAAGCAACCCCAATCCAAGGTCACTTCACTCGCATAGTACGATTGATCTGTTCGTCATTTAACTCAAACGCATACAGCCACAGAAGCAAAGCTATACACGTCCCACTGCTTCCAAAGCTACACAAAAACAATCCAAAGCTGACGCTATTCGGGAGCGAAATTCGGCGCAGAAGGCCCAAAAGCAATTCACCGAGTCGATCACATGGTTGACTCAATGCATCCGTGATCTAGATTCCGAGACCTCGCTGTCTTCTCTGGAAAAGTCCCTCTCGGATTTGAAACGTAATCCGAGGTCCAACGAACCGTTCGTTGCGACCGAGTTGGCGCTGTATCGTCTCCATCGCTTATTCCAGCATTGGATCTTGGAACCGGAACGTGAGTCGGCCGGAGTCTGCGACAAATACGGGGTCACGGCACTTCGTACTATCAAGGACATCCTCGAGGTCAACTATTCGACGAGTGACACCCGCAAGTGCATCCAAGATGTCTTGAATGTCCTCGGCTTCTTCGTGTATACAAATTCGCTCACGATCGATCCAGCGACGCAAGAAGACCATCCTCTCACTTTCAAATTTATCAAGCTTGTCAAGTCAAAAACGCAAGAACCGTTGCACGCCTTCATGCGTATCAAGGAACATCCAGTCGAGTGGCAGTTGCGCGTTTTCGGCGAGTACATGGAACGGAGCATGGACAGCCAAGTTGATCCGCGGGTCTCGTTCAAACCCGATGCATGGCAGAGACAAGTACTGGACGCGATCGATGACAATAAGTCCCTCCTCGTTGTTGGTGCGTGAACGTCTGGCTAGGAAGCCGTCTGGGGCGTATTGACTGTGTATCCCCAGCACCGACTAGTGCGGGTAAAACATTCATATCGTATTATGCGATGGAAAAAATCCTTAGAGGGTCGAACGAAGGTGTCATCGTTTATGTTGCCCCAACGAAAGCACTTGTTGCTCAGGTCGCCGCTGAGATATACGCGCGGTTCAGCAAGGACCTGAATGGCCGTAAGCAGTTCCCTTCGTGTTCTTGTCAAAGGTATTCACAGAGACGTGTCACAATATGTAGGGAGTTGCTGGGCCATACACACGCGTGACTATCGTATCCACAATCCTCAGAACTGCCAGATTCTCGTCACGGTTCCGGAGATGCTTTCCATCATGCTGCTTTCGCCACCCTTGGCGAAGGTATGGACTCCCCGTGTGAAATAGTGGGTGTGTTTTGGTCGTTTTCTTGCGGTGATTCACAATTTTATAGTATCATTCTTGATGAAATACATACCATCGGACAGCAAGAGGGCGGGTCTGTATGGGAGCAAATCCTTTTCCTCGCTCCTTGCCCCATTATGTCAGTTTTTGTCCTTTTCTCGTTCACGTTTGGTTAAGCATGACCCGTTCGATCTCTTGTAGTGGCTTGTCCGCGACGGTGGGTGCGCCTGAAAAGTTCAACACTTGGCTCGAAGCTGTTCAAAAAACCGGCGGTTTCCAGCACATCTTTGTTCACCACCCCCACCGATACTCCCATCTCCGCAAGTTCTTTTACAACATCCACGAAAAACCAAGGAGCACGATCGAATCTGTCTCCACGTGCAAATCCACCGGACGGATGCGGTACCTCCATCCAATCTCGATGCTCGCCTTCGGACCCAGGTCTATCCCTTCCGATCTGGCATTGGAAGCCTCAGACACGTTGACGTTGTATCGGGCGCTCGCGGCGCATGGCGACGTACCATCCTCGACGTTGGACACATTGGATCCATTGAAATTTTTCCCCTCTGACAGACTTTTGCAACAAAAGGACGTGATCGCATACGAGGTGGCGCTCAAAGCATGTCTCGCGCCCATGGTCGCCCAGTTCGATCCACATAACACAGCAGCCCCGTTGTACAAGGTTATCGCGAGCCTCAAAGACGGCACGCTGAGTCGGGTACCCACCAAAGTGATCAATACCCAGCCCGAGCGCACGGCCTTCAGGGAAAACTTGATTCATCTCGTTTGTGACCTCCACGCCCAAGGCGATCTGGTAAGCTGCACATGCTCGGGATGCGTTTGCATAGTAGAGTTTCTCAACCCACCTCTCCTCCACACCAGCCAGGGATCTTTTTCAACTTCGATCGTACAGACTGCGAGATTATGGCCGTCACCCTTCTAGACGCGTTACTCGCTAAAGAAGGAGAGTGGCGCGCCTCAAATCCAGAGTGGCAACGCAAACTGGAGCAATACGAAGAATGGCTATCAAGGGCAAAAGATCGCGAGCGGGCAGCTGCCAGAGCAGCAAAAAACAGAGTAGATCCGGACGAGGTCAAGATAGAGACGGTGGAGTGGCAAGCGACGTTTGATCCCAATGCGCCGCTTCCCCAGTTTTCGTTTGCGGGCCAGTACATGTCGTATACGCAAAGCATGCTCGAGGAGGAATTGAAGCACTTGGAGCGCTGGACGTCAACACCTCAGTGGGCACTCTTTTGCTTGCAACGCGGGATTGCGGTGCATCATGCTGGCATGAACAAGCGCTATAGGACGATCGTCGAAAGGTGGGCAAGGTCGTCTTTTGATTTGTGTGAGGATCACTGAACTGTTTGCAGTCTGTTTCGTCGGGGATTCGTTCGTGTCATATTTGCAACAGGTTATTCCTTATACGAGGCATCGAAGTGAACGGCTCTAACGGAGACTTGCACAGGTACGCTCGCACTCGGTATCAATGCGCCAACGAAGACTTCTGTCTTTTGTGGCGATTCGCCATACCTGACAGCCCTCATGGTGCGTCGTCACTGTTTGTATTCGTGAGATGATACCGAGGATCGCCTCAGTACCGACAATGCGCGGGTCGCGCTGGGAGACGTGGATATGATCTTCTTGGCAAGGTCGTCTTCTATGGTCTCCCCATGGATCGAGTGCAACGTTTGATCTTGTCCAAGCTCCCATCCCTCGGTGCCAACTTCCCAGTGACGTCTACGCTCGTTCTCCGTCTTTTTAACCTTCTCGAGGGTTCTGGGAATGCGCCAGCCGCCGTAAATGCCGTCCAACGCTTGTTCCGTCTTCCCCAAATCAGTTTCCGTTCCGAAGAAGGCACACACCAACTTTTACACCACCTTCGAATCAGTATTGATTACCTCCGGCGCGCGCGCCTGTTGGACGAACGTGGTCGGCCATTCAACCTCTTTGGGATCACCTCTCAACTATACTACACCGAGCCGAGCAACTTTGCGTTCGTCGCGTTGCTCAGACACGGTGTCCTTCACCGGATCTGTGCAAAACGCAGTGTCATCCAAGCCAAGCGGGATTTCATTCTACTCATGAGTCACCTGTTTGGGAGACGGTATTTACCGAGATCGTATCTCAAAGACGAGAATGCGGCGAATATCATCAAGACGTCGGCGTCGATGGTGATTTTACCTCCCTTGTTGGAAGACGCCCGGCGCGTGCTCGTAGCGCACGAAGAGGAGATTCTACAGATATTTACAGGGTATGCGCTCACGTACGGCTCGGAGTGCAGTGCCGAACTGGGACCTGATACTCGCCTTCCATTGAGCGGTACCGAAATCGGCGGGACACCCACATCTCATGCGGCGGCGCGGTTTGGGACGTGGTTACAGGAAACGGCGTTAAGGGTCGTGGTGAGGTCGCTGTTTGTCGCAAATTCAGGACATGATGATCAGTTTGAGAGCGTAATGGAATTAGCGAAAACAGCGAGGAGGGGGTTAAGTCTGAACGAACACGCTATTCCTTCGTTCGTGCCCATCTTTGCGACGCCAGGGGACGAAAATCGGAAGCAACGTTCAAAGCGCCTTCACCCCAAGTCCCACCCACACGGTTTTGCCCTCAACGCCTACATTCTCGACTTCTACACACACGGCCAAGTGCAGCCATTAAGCGAGGCCAACGCAATTCGACGCGGCGACGTCTGGTTCTTGTTGCAAGAGTTTGATTTGACGCTGATGACGGTCAGAGGGGTGTTGGAGCAGTTGATTATGAAGAAGCGGGAAGGTGTGGATGTGAGGGAGGGTTCGGATACAGGTGAGAGCGAGGGTGAAGGTGGGTCGGAGGATTTGGACAGTTGGTTTATCGATATGGACGATCCGACGGAAAAGGATGACGAAGATGGGGATGACGAGGAAGTGAAGCGGGGGGTTCAGGTGGGGAGTGGGGTGGGTCGCGTCAAACCCAGTTGGGTGGCGAAAAAGGATTGGAGGCTTCTCGAGGTGGTGTATGAAGCGACGGAGGAGTTTCATGAAAAGTTTAAAGCGATGTGGGCCTAATGTTGGTGTTGTTGGATGATTCTGTTGTATGTTGTACAAGGAGCCGTCTTGTTCTCGTGGCGTGCAATCCGCGTGTTGAACATTTCCAGTGACAGGAACAGGACTCTGCTGAGGTCGATTCGATCCGAAGAGTCAAAGGAAGACAGTCTATTACTGAGACTTCATCCTGTCCATCGGGGGTCGTTCGAGTCAGTTCGAAAGCGACTCCCCACGAAACATCTTGTGCATCAACATGTGGCTTCCGACTCGATGGGAGGTGTGGAAAAGACCTACTTTACAAGGTAAGTCCTACAGGTATGGTTGGACTGCCCCAGCCAGACACTCAGGTAAACTTTTGTTTCTACGCAGCGGTGACCACGACGTTCATCCAGCTCGAGATTTTACGTCGTCAACGATGGCTCGCCCATTGATTTCTCCATCTCTCACGGAAGTGACAGTGCCCAACCTAAGCGAGGGAGAGCAGAAGCCATCATAGGACGAGTAAGCCTCTATTGCGTGACGATCGATTAGACTTGCTCACGTCGATCCCCAGGCGAACTACCTGAACGACGAAATCACTGGTACGGATCCCTCCACTTTTATGCATGGTTCTGATTATTCTACTTTAAAAGATAACGTGTGGAACACCGTGTGGTTCTACCAGAAGCCGGTATCCACCACCGCCGCGTCCACCAGGCTTGACCTGGCTCACACGGTACACAGCTGGGATACGATCCTCAAGGAGTATTTGAAAGAGATCAGTGCCAGCGATTGGTTGTGATCTGCTTGCTGTGGCAGTGAATGTTTGAACAACCATCCCGTTCTTGTATCTGTACGCTATCAAACTGTCGTGTCGTCGTCGTCAGTGTGTATCTGTTATGTTGCGGCTGGGGATACAATTACGCCCAACTTGCCCGAGAGCATGTTCGTTTAGCATGTCGAATCCGTTGAGGATAACCTCGCGGTTCGCGTCCGTTCATTACCTATAGAGACAACGCTGGATAGACCTCAGGGTGGATCGATTAGAACCCGGGAGTACTCGGAACACGAGGAAATCAAGGAACAATGGTATTTGCATGGCATCGCAGCTAGCTTCCGGGTCAAGTTCACCATAGACTCGGACCACGTCCGTCGTTCTGGCCCCAGTAATGAATATAACATATCACGACGTTCTTTGTACAGTCCGAAGCACGGCGCGTGCGAGGCTGATGTACTCCACCGCCGTCTCAGCGTCCTGCCCATTGCGATCTCGTTTCTCCCAATGTGTGATGCTGCCATCGATGAGCGACAAGGCCTCCTCTGGCGAGTGCTCGTCGACCCAGCGTACGTACTCTGCTTCTTGCCAGCCGTGAAGCGTGTGCGGGAGTGGCAACGGTGATCGGACGAGGATATGGTGGAGCACGACGAGCGGCGCGAGGCCGGCGGTGCGCTCGGGCGAGGCCAAATACGCGTTTTCGAGAAACAGAAGCGGTCTGGGTGCACCGTTAATACACGTCGGGGGCCTGGCAACGGGGAAAGAAAGGAGACCCACCGCATGGCTCTCAACGCCTTGTATTCTTCGCCGATGCTCTCCAGACTCCCACTCCGTTTGCTTTGCGATCCTTCTGCCAGGAATGCGTTCAAAGAAAACTCGAGCTCCGCCATGTCTGTCGTCAGCTGAAGTTTACCGCTCTCCCCGAGCGGTTTCGCGATCGAAGCATGCAACACGAATATTCGGATAACGTACTTGACGATACCAGGCACCCTATTGTCCACCACAGATCAGCCGAACACGTCTTTGATCAAACGAGAACGACTACCAAGGTCGCACGATCTCGGGCGCAAAGTTGCTCAATAACCCCGTCTTGACAAAGTTGAGCTTATCGACTAGATCTTTCATGTACAGACTCGTTCCTGACATGCCCGACATGGGGTCGGTCGCCTTTTGCAGGTCGAGCCTGTGGAGCCTCGATACGATGCCTGCGAGCTCCTTTTTGATGGCACCCAACAGGGGATCAACGATCTGATCATATCTGCTTCGGATTTTCTGACGATGCAGGTGAACACGACGATAACTCTGTACAACATTCACGCACGGTTATGCTCGGCCCGATGGCGGTAGACACACTCTCTGTGTGTTCTTCCATCAGTTTCTCCAACTTAGTCCAACAGTGATATAAACACGTCGCAACCTGCCCATTCAGCAATTGTTGTGGAGTGGCCATTGGGCCCAAGAGCGACATAGCCGAACGGTCGGACACAGCCTGCGATAAATGTCATTAGCGACATCCTTACAAACGGCAAGCCTCTCACCAGTCCATCGGCCTTTGTGACCACGGTTTCTAGACTTGTCGCCGCATTCTTGGCCACCGCCCGCACCAGTAGGGGATCGAAACGTGCAGAGTCGAGCTCGTTGGTCACGGTGCGCACGATATTATTTCCTTCGTTTGCGCTGGGAGGAGCACGAGAACCACCGGAGAAAGCTTGAGCGACGGCCTCGTTCATCCTCGTAGATGAACGAGAAACATAGAGGGCTTCAAAAGTGGAAAGTGCGCGGAGTATGAGGATCGTTTCTGGACTTGGTTTGGTCGTTGGCGATGAGCCTTTCAAGGTGCTGGAAGAGACTCACGATTGATATGATGGAGTGTACACGGTGTCGGTGTGCACGGCAATGCTAGCAAAGAACTCATGGAAAAGCCGTAGGAGCTTGGGGTAGCCAGAGCTCAGAGTTTGCTGTAGGAAACTTGATCCTATACCCGTCGTCAGATCATCTTGACGACGTCGAGATTATCACCGACCTTTGGCGGCGTCGCGTGCGTACTTGTCCAAAGCCTTCCCCAGCGACGCCCAAAATACAGTACTCGGTTTACTGTCAATCGCCTGATGTTCGTATGGTCAACCTCCTGCGACAATATGGTTGTCGATACACACCTTGAGAGCCTCGTCGAGGAACGATACTCCACTGAGTGGGTCCTTCTTAAGATTGAGTACTTTCTCGAGGGTGTAAACCTAGATGCAAAAGCCTGACTCCTTGGAAACAACGACCAGGACAGAACCCTACCTTGATGCAGCATCCCGCCATTTCCTCAACAAGTGACTCGATTCTCGTCCATAGCGCAGTTGCAAATTGGGGCGCAGTGATGTTCGTTGGCTCTGTACGCACGCGCGACTTGTATAGCAATCCCTGCGATGCTTGCGGAGGTTCTGAAATCATGCCCATGCTTAGAAAGAAATGGAGTCTCCGCACGAGCCAACCCACCTTTGGCCACGATCTCTTTCGATATTCGGGAGAGATCAAAGGCATTTCGGATACGCTCCTCCACAGCCTCGCTCAAATCACGTACAAGGCCTTCCACCAGTGTTGGTAGCGTGCGCAGGTTATAAGCCGTCTGCAGTGAAGATGCGAGCAGCGATTGATCCTGCCAACAACGTCAGCATACTTGTGACGAACGTGCAATGTATGCTACACACCAGGGAGGTAAGCCCCTGAAGTACCATACCCTCCATCCCCTCCTCGACTTTCTTTCGAGAATCAGTGATGAATGGAATGTATGCGGCTGCTGCGTTGACGGAACGCAGTGGGATGCTATTCGCGCTCGTCGGTAACGACGACTCGCCCTCGGGATGAGCGGGTGTCTCTTCTGGATTATCCTCGTCGGGTCCGTCGAGCAATGCACCTGCTTCCCGTCAAACTCCCAACCTCTGTAACCAAACACGCAACACGCACTCAACTCTGCGATGCTCAACGCAGCCTTGGCGATCGTTCGCTCCTTATCGTCTTGGAGATCCCCGGCAGGCCCATTCGCACCGACGCCAGCGCGCTTCTCCTTCCCGCTACCCGCGTTGGCATACCCACCCAACTCACTCATCTGCGCCTCGAGTCGCTTCGCAAGAACAGCGAACCGCGCCGTTCGGCGAAGTGCATCGTTGGCTTGTTGTATGCGCTGAAGACGAGCGACGTTTGCTTGTAAAGCCTGGTAAGGCACACGGATCTTCTGGCGCAATCTCCCGAGGCGTCCTCAGCGCCACTTTGCAACCAACAAGGAAAACAACACGCTCACTTTTCGATGGAGGATTCGACGTCGTCCAGGCCTCGTCGGACGGACGACAGAGAACCTGAAAGCTTGCTCGCATTCGACGCGTGTTGTAATAGATCCTCGTGGTGCGCCGTGACCTACCCCACCCAACGTTCAACGCGAGCCCGAAAAGCGTGACGGAGATGCGAGAACACACCAAGGCCTTGATCTGCTTACTGACATCCTCGATGCCAAGGTCAAGCTTGGAGATCGCCACAGAGATGTCCTCCTTGGCGGGCTCCTGGATCGAGAGCGCGAGCTTGGGTTTCGGCTGAGATGAGGACGTTGGAGGGTATGGTTCGCCGGCGAGGACGGCGTTTGCATATCCGTTGGCGTCAAAGTCTGCGATGGCGAAAACAGCATAGTCTAAGAGTCATGAGCGATGAGCTTGGCCGGCGAAAGCTCAGACACGACGAATACCTGCCATGACATCTGACAACTCAAGTACTCACTTCTGCTCAACGTCAACCGACAAGGTTGTGGCAGTGCAGTTACATTGTCATTGATCACGTGTAATGTCACGTCGCGTTCGTGACAGACGCGTCGCGTCATTTAACCCCCTCGTCCGGATCAGCCAGTCCGAGAAAGAGTAATTCCAAGAAAGTATGCGACGGTACAACCTCCTACATCTCCTACATCCCCGATAATATGGTACAAATCACCCCAACGCTACATCACGTTCTACCAGGTACAGACCAAGTGCAAAGCAAAGCGACAGACACAGGCTCAGAAATACAGGAAAGAGGAGAGAGAGAGAGAGAGAGAAAGGAATGGATGGACAAGTAATCACGGCGATCCCACGGATCGTACAACCTCCACTCTACACCAACAACGTGCTCGTCTGCCGTGGCGCAAACAACATCCCAACAGCGAGACTGTATACAACTTGAGATCGAGAGAATGTGTTGTTCCGTCCAATGCGATAATTGTATGATGATAATTCCAATACTGTTGCCGATGCCGATGCTGAATTCTGTCGTGATTATGTCGGGGTAGCCAATCAGCGTCTTCGGGTCTTGGCCCTTGATCGTGCCTTCGGCCGCGCCTGCACGGTCGCGTTCGTCTTCGCTTCGTCAGTGACGGTATCCGCCTTCTTTGTCGCCGTTCTCGCTCGAGAGCCACCTTTGGCTCCGGGACGGGCAACTCGGGCCCTCTTTGCAGCGGGACCCTCAACGCCGTCCTCTTCTGCTTCTTCATTGACTACCTTTTCCACTATCTCGGTAGCCTTGGATTTCGTTGCATCTTCCTCGCACAAGCTGACGGCTGTGCTCGATCCGGACTCTCCCCCGACAGACTCGGGGGTCACCGAGGACGATTCGCGGGACGGCGTTCGTGCCTGAGACAGGCAGCGAGCCCGAACCGATGGGGTGAGTGTGGATGCGACAGATGCAGGCGACGCCGAGCTTGCTGCTTTCGCCCTGCGCTCTTGCTGACGCAGGCTTTTGCGCAGCTCCGGCGCTTCCTCTACATCCAGTGGGTCGGGTTGCACAGAGTCATCTGCCGCACTCGCAGAAATGACAATCTCGGGAGAGTCGATCCGCTCGCGTTTCGCAGATTTCGTGACAGTGGGTTGGACATCGGGTGCAAGTAACAACGCCACCTGGACGTCTTCTGGTGCTGCGAGCTCGTCGCCTTGTTTGGCATCCTCTTCTGCAGGATCGTCGTTAGCATTGGACTTTGCTCGGGCCTCTGCTGAGCGAGAAGCAGTTGATTTGCGTGTCCTGGCACGCTTGCGGGGTGGAGGAGTCACTCTCTCCTCCTCGTCGACAGTGTCGTCACCGCTTGCGCCATTTGTTGTCGATGGGAGGATGGCGGGTGGTTTTCGCTTCCGGAGATTCATACGGCTCTCAGGTTCGGAGGGGGTATATGTCGCGTACCAAGGAATTGATGCGAGCGCTGGGGCATAAGCGAGCTGCATGCTCTTGAGGATCCAGAGGTTCTCTGGGACATCGATCCATCCAATCGGAGAAAGAATAGGTGTGGGAGTAGTATCTTTGAAACGAGTGTCAACATGGTACATGACAGGTAGGCGGCTGGTGTGAAACAGGACTTACCCAAAACAGACTGTATCATCAGTGCAGTAGCCTTTTTCTGCTCTCTGTTCCAGAAAGCCCAGTGGGCTGGATGGAGAGGATGATAGAAGACAGAAAGCGCTACAAGCGCCAAAACCCGCTTGTCTGTGGGCAATGGCGGATACTCGGGTGGAGCGATGGTCGCAGCGTCGAGGAAATGTCGAACCGAGGGCAGTTTTGCAGTGAGGACGCCGTCTGCGAGCACGCCAGGTGCCACCGAAGGCGCTGGAAGGACGCTAGGGTACGACCGGGGTGGGGGCGGAGGGGTCTGGGAGAGTATGTGGAGTGGATCGTGGCGCGGATATATGGGTTGGGGAGGATGTGCTGGCGGTTTTGCACTCGATATCTGAGGTGCATCTTGGCGAATTGAGGAGATGGGGAATCTGGAGGTGGAGGAGGCGGGAAAGTCGTATTCCAAGGAAGCGGGGAGGTAGGGATAAGGAGCTGGCTGGCGGGGCTGCAAGGGCGACCGGAATGGGTCTGTGTGGGTGTTGTTGGAAGTGCCTATCATGGTGGATGAGCACTGAGAGCTAGAGGTTATGGGGCGATTTAACAAAGACATGGTCGGCGGTGCGGTGCGATGCGGGACTTACGGAGGGGTATGGAATGGATGGCAATGGAGTGAGTGACCCGATGATTGATATATAAATTGGGGGCGGAGTGGAAATGGCGAGGACAATGATCGCGGTGGAGAGAAAGAGCGTTGTGGACAGAGTGGTGCAGGCTCTCAGCGCGCCGGCTTGCAAGGCGAGGCAGGGCACGCTATCCAATTCCCGATCCAGCACTCGCCAAATTCGGTCACCTCTCTCCCAACACGTGGCACTCATAAAGCAAGTATTGGCACAGCAGTCCACACAAAGAAGAAAAGAGAGAAAGAAAGGTCACGGAAGCCATCCACACCACTTGTCGAGTGCACGATCCTTTGTCTCTTTGTCCTCGTCCGCTCGGTTGCCACTTTCACGGCGGAAGCGGAGGACAATTTAATACACCCGGTCTAATTTCGGCATTCCGCTTTGACCTCGACCATCTAATCTTATCGGTTATCCAACCCATATCGATAAAATCATGCCATATATTATTGGTCCCAGTGACTCCGCACCTCACAAGGACACACTGCATACCACACCCTATCACAGACACAGATCAGTCGCGTTGAGGTTCCGGCGTGGGCTCCACAACCTCGCGGAGAAACGGACGCGATTCAAATCAGTGTCATCCAGGTGATAGCATCCTGTTTACCCACAACGTACTCGGCTAATTCACGCCACGCCCCCTTGGAAGATACCCCTGCACACATGCACGTCATCTCAGCCGACAAGAGTGAGAGAACTTCTCCAGGTCGGATCGCATGTCCGATAATATTCATCCTCACCAGTGGAGCAGCTGGAATGAACACTAGTCCAACTTTCGCAACTAAGTGAGCCCTCTCTGAGCCTTCTAAGCGATCCCAAAAGGTCACTTTATTACGGAAGGCCAGGCCTTCTCCGTCTTGCCTCGCCAGCGTGATTCGGCGGGCGTGTACGCCGTCATGATTGGCCATGAGTCGGGTCCTCCCCTGCACATTCCGGGTACGTCACGGGAGGCACCTCCGCCATCCCAGCGAGCACATCTCGCACTCGTCCAGTAGTGAAATCCCTCGTGACTGGTGCGATAATTACGGCACGCACAACGAGTGAGGGATCGATATCTGGTGGTGGTAGGAAGGCCGGAAGCATGGGTATGGGCAGTTCCGACTGGTCGGCGGGAAGAAGCGGAGGCATGTCCTATGAGATCGACTGAGCATATCTAGAACCAATATCACTTACATCAACCCGCTCGAGGTAGCCAACAACCCATACATAGCTCTTTCGCTCTAATGCCCATCGATGGTGGATGTTAGGATCCTTCCGCTCCTTCGTGCTTGGTGCAGACATAAGAACGTCGGCGTCAACGCAGAGACTTGCATCGACAAGCAGTGCGTTTGATGCGTCATGCAACAACACAAGCGTGGTTTCGGCATCATATGTGAGTATCCTGTGTTTGACGACCCCTTTGTACAGTGAGGCGTGGAACGAATGTAATCAAAGCCACACCTTCCTGCAACACGCAATTTCCGTCCAATATCGTCTTCGCAGATGCGATCTAACATCACGATCATCGCATTTTCCACTTGCTGGGGCATTCCGATTGAATAGGTACGTTACAAAAATGCCTGTAAGCAAAGATTTTCAAATTCAGATCGATTTTCACGTCAAGGAAGAGAATTGCAGCTAGAGGGGTGTCGCGGGAAGACGAAGCTTTTGCGTCTGCGCTCCAGACCTTTGGTGTTCATTTTCAGGACAGTCTTGCCGTTCTGGGATGATTTGTTTTTCGGGAGCTTCTGATCCTAACATACACAAACAAGATGCAACAATTGCCTTGTCACTTTCCTCCTTCGAGGGGCGCAGGGTTCAACAGAGGGCCCACTCCTACGATCCCTTCTTCCCACTCCAAAGCGACGTTTCTTCTTATATACAAGTCAGGCACTCGTGTCGTCATTGTACGCATGATGATGTTTGTTTGTCGATTTGGCCCCATCAAGAATGCAGCATGTGGCGCAGGGCCAATGCTGACCTATAGTATCCATCGACCGTCAAGAATGCTCATCTCGCAGTACCCCGACCGACGCTCGCCGCTATAACACCTTGGATATGCCCACCCTTGCATTGATGTCCCACCGCCGTTGCCTAACCGATGCAAAGATGTTGTTTCCACGTCGTGACTCGTCTCTGAGGAACGCGGAAGGACCGCGAATTTCAAGTTTGGCACCTCCAGGCCTCATTTCCACACCGATCGTGATCGCGCTCGCACAGCGCGGCGTCAATTTCCATCTGCAGATCAAAGACATTTCCGGCTACACTCGTTGGATCCAGGGTTTTGGCCAGTGTTTTCAACGCCGGTTTCATTTGGAGCGCACCGAACGTCTCGGCCCACATATGTCCTTGTATCGACACGTCAACGTGAATATTTGTTCACCTTGGAACACCAACTTGTCCAATATGTTGGACGTGATTGATATCTAGGATCATGTCAGATAGGATTACAATCCGCGATCCACACGCATCCAAACAGGCATTTCGCATTCCGCCATTCCTCCCTCGCTCGGGCACCTTACGTTATCGTGCATCTCAACAACTCGAGTCCTTACCCAAGATTCACGAGAAACCAGATCGTCAGAACATTATGTGGAATTACCGAAGCTTTAAATACGTACGATCCATGACTTGGTGATAGTGCACAGAAGATCCCAGTGGACCTTCTTCGGATCCTAACAAGCTTTGAAAAGGTGCATCTTTTTTGGTCAGATGGGCGCCGGTATGTACGTGACGATCGTTGGCTCAGAACAATATTGTGTATTTCGACAGATTAAGGAAGGTGAAGTATGTAAATTCGCCGCGCACAAGAATGCAGTATCTAATAACTCGTAGGGGCCGACTTCGTGAGGGCTATCCACTTATTCCGAACTGCGCGGCTACGAAGGTGTTTCCGAGGCATGTCCTGGTACTTTCACTTACAGTCGTTTCGATGACTAACGGACAACTGATGACTACCATTGTGACAGCATGGCGGGGCCGCTGGCACAGGATGGACATTTGATGGGCGCTGAACGCATCGCTGCGTTCCCATTTTAATGACCCGCGCTGTGCTGGAGTGGAGCGACACACCGACATTGAGATACTTTGGTGAGTCGGCCTTCCGGATCGGCATTTAACTAGACTCCATCTTTATGCTGCATACGCCCTGTACTGGCTTTTATCGCGCGTACGTTGACTAACGCCACAGCAGAGCCCACAGGAACCTATCTCGCGAGCGTAGAGCCACCATTTTACCCAACGCTGGCAGGTCCACACGCCGCCGGCCGATCTCACGAATTTTGGGGCGGCATATCCATGAAAGTGAAGCGGTGTTGATAGCTCGGCGATACGACTACTAAACAGGAAAGCTTCATACATTCCCTCCACCAAGGGTACTTCCCTGGGCCCATAATTAGTTTGCTTGTCGTTCCCCGTGGATCAGGCTCGTTGGTGTCTGGGCGGCAATTCCACGTTGTAGGTGCGATTGTCCCTTGGCGCTTCGCGCGTACATTGGTCAAGAAATTCCGGGGTTTCATACGAAACTGGTGTGGGAACTTGGATTCTTCTGTTCGGGAAGGAGCATTCCATGCCGTTGTCACGTCACGGTACATATAAGTAAACTCTACATTATGGTTTTCTTTCCTCGTGATCGGATAACTGTGCAGCCGGTTCCTGGATCGTCCTACGGCCGCGGAAGTCATCGAAGGTGAGACAGAAATAGCGAAGCGACTCGGTCAAGTCCGCTGTGCTTCTGGGTCGTTCGGTTCAGTGGTTAACATGGAAGAGCGGAATTTGGAGCTTACGGACGTCATGACGGATGAGTGATGGCTGGGCTTGCTGGAAAGGTCGATGGCCGGAAAGAACTCCGGAATCTGGCGGGCGTGGTCAATTTCGCTTAGATCGGAATCGTGGTCACTGTGGCGATGATAGTTTGCCCATCAGGTATGTGAGTGTCCATTTGGTCAGTGGCTGGGAGTGGCCATCGCTTGGCCCAGAGCGTGTCTGCATTGGGGATAGGACGATCGGAGGAATAAATATGCAGGGTACGAAAGGCGGGATTTGGGGTTGTCTTTGCTGGAGCATTCATTCATATGGCGTGCGGAAGATGATATAAGAGGATAAGGGATAGCATCTCGAATGGATATCATAAACGTATCATGGCTATTCTGGGACGTCCGGTGACGTTCCTGAAGAGAGGCCAGTGCGGACATTGGGCCTGGTGTGCCATGTGTCACGTATGAGCATGTGAGAACGCTCCAAACGACGGAGGAGAAACGAATGGACATGCCCATCGCAGGGTGCTGGCAGCATATATAGGCGGGATGGATCTCGAGGACATGGAAGGGATGTGTGTGGCGTGGCGGGTGAGCATGTGTGATGGAAGATGTTACAGATCCGAAACGTGGTAAATACGCCAAGAACCACAAAGGGAAAGGTAAGGGAAAGATTGCAGAGGAAATGGATTTAAATTAGCAATCACGCGGTCCAGGAGTGTGCAGGTCTGTTCTGTCTCAGGATGCCGGCCGCGTGAAAACGCTGTTGGCGAGCTGTGCAGGCGTCATATAAACGTTGCATGCCGCTGCATGTGCCATCCCCAACAACGCAGCAGACTCATATCCATATCCCCATTCATGTCGGCGGAGCGAGGTTGCGAGGGGTTGCAGTTCTTCGAGGGAAGGAAGCGAGTTCAAGTTGCTCTGCATTACGAATACCGTAGTACAGCTTTGGCACGTTCATGGGGGTTGTCTTGTATTTTATTTTCTCGAGGGGGGTAACCTCCAAGGCTATTCCCGTAAGCGCTGTGACCGGCAAGGCACTCCCTGTTTAGCCAAATTCTGAACCCGCCTTAGCGGGCCTCACAACTCTCCAGCATTGTTGGCTGCTCTTCCCACTACTATCACCATGCCTCCCCTGCCGTCCTCCTCCTCCTCCTCCGCATCGTCCTCCCAATACTTGAAACCAAAGAAACGGTCAGTTCCTCATCCACCCCACGTTCTCACCCTCCCTCATCCTATCGCCAACAGGAAATGGACGCGCGAGCAGCTCCTCAAGAGTCTAGAGGTCACTACTTCCTCTCAAACATTCCCATTTCCTCACATGTCTCCTCCATTTCCAGATCTTGGGCCCTCTCTCAGCCCCGCTGCCACCGGAGTTACCACCATCCCCACCTTCGTCCCGGTCAAACTCCCCTGCACCACCTCCACCCAAGCGCAAACATGATCCTGCGCAAGACTTCGAGTCCACCAAACGTCAGCGCACCACCCATCACACAGATGCGCTATCACTGCATTCCCACCACTATCTCCACGCCCAGCCGCCCCCTCCCGCCCCCCACAGGTCCTCTAACCAACCCCCCAACTTCAATCCGCGCTCTGAACCATCAGAAGATGGCGAGGTGAGAGAGGATTTGGGTTCAATCCCATCTCGTACAACAGCGCCCTCCATATTACCATCCTCTGTACCCGTCCGTCGACCACGGCGAGGCAAGATTTCTCAGCTCGACTTCGATGCCATACACCAAAAGTACCACCATGCTGGCCGTCTGCTCAAGTTCTCTGGCGACGCCCGGTTCTGGTCAACATACCCTTCCTCGCACAAGGAATATCGCCCACTGTCACTTCCTCCTCCTCCGAATTCGCAGTACCATAAATTTGGGGCGATCATCGCACGGCTAGAGCTCGTCGACGCCCTCGTCTGTTTCGCTTACTCATTATGGATTAAGGATTATAGCAAGAAGGCATGCTTCCATGAAACTTGGGTCACCATCGAAGCCTTTTTAGGCTGGTGTAAAAATAAATGGACTACCGAGGATACCTTTGGGGAACGCGAAAAAGCCCTGCTGGGCTTGATGTAAGCAGTTTTCCTACCTCTTGTGGTTCGTTTACGCATGAGTCTTTTCCTCTCACACAGCTGGATGATCGAGGGGTTCATCCGCGCACGCAAGTTCTATTATACAGCGAAACTGGGAGTAGACCCTGAACTGGATCGCACATGGACGAAGATGAGGTCTGAGATGGCCGTGCTCAGCCGGGAGGCGGAGAAAGCGGATATGAATGGGACTGCGGGAACCGCGGGACAGCTCTCGTTAGGCTCCCAAGCGACCCCTCAGATGCTTCCCTCTCCCGCGAGCATTGCTCCCGCCAACAGCGCCAACTCGACTCCCATCACAAACAGCGCAGGCGGTACGCCGAACACACACAGTTCGAGTGCCACACTGGTCGCTTCCCAGTCTTCCAACCCGCCACGTTCTGCACTGTCTGCCCAAGCTGCATTACCACCCCACCTGGTTGCTCACGTGCCCAACTCTTCTGATGGGCGTGCGCCATCAGCCAACATGATCGCGGCTGCTGCAAAGGCAACTGCCTCATTCGGCCCAACCTTCACCTTCACCCTCAAAGAGCAATCGAACGGTATCGTTTCGGCAGGCTATTGCATGGAGCATTCTCAAAAGTACCTGACTCTCCCGATCTTGTCACGCCACTACCCCACGACGTTTGCCCGTGTGGTGGGAACGAGCCTCTCAGCGCACGAGGAGCATGAACCAGACATCGAGGACGAAGAAGGCGAGCTTTTCTGGCCAGGTCAGTGCGTCACTGGCGAGGGCCTTGGCTGGGTTTGCCTAATGGGCAAAGCCATGGTCAAAGAAATTGGCCGCGACTTTGGGTACATCGGTCTTGCGGGTGTTGTTCCCAAACCAGAACCACCTTCGGGAGCATCCCCGGCAGATTCCCTACGACAATCCGTTCATCGGTGACGTGATATTCTGATCATTCTTGATTTCTTGTCGGCATCAACAAACTCGGAGGCATGATCGGATTTGCACAATCGCGCAATCTCTCGGACAAATTTTCAACTGGATTTTTTGGGGGACTGAGGGGATGGATTCTTGGCACATGGCTGACTGGCAGGCTTTCGCAGTCCCCCGCTATTAGCCTACAACACTTGGCCGGACCCTTCTACTGCGAGCGTGGAACGAGCTCGATCAGGACAACTGCTCTAACGCATCAAACGATCTTCATAGGATCACCGGCGACGACGCCGCCGCCCCACAGCCTCAGGTGGCTGCGCGACCCCCAGACTCCCGCCCAGCCGTTTTGTATTATTACTCATAATTGCCTCGGACCAACCCCATTCCATATGGTCGTCCAAGGACGCACCCTGACTCGAGTTTTCGTATTCCATTTCAGTGGTTTCCTCCCCCGTTGAACTTGATTCAGTACACAGCATATTTTTGACCCATTTTGCTCTTCCTGAATCCCATCCTGGTCCATTTTTCCGGCCCGAGCGCATCTTCTTATTTATCCCGGATCTATCCTTTTCCAGGCCCCCACGCACGGGACGCTTCACAGGCCCATTGGAGGGCGGGTCAAGGCAAGCAAGCCCAGTCGAGCTTGTCCTGATCCTACGTCGCGTTTCTTGACCACAGACTAGGCGCGCCACAAAAACAGGATGGCAGGGGAACGTGAAACCGCAGTACATATGTGTACTTGATACTATATTTAACCCGCTCCTTGGGGACTTATCTACTACATAGAGTTTTTCGCAGGAAGCGGCAGCTCGGTTTCATTCCCGATCGTGTGCAGCCCAGTGGCGTTATGCCATGAGATCGATCGGTGGAGATTCATGTTGTTGCTTAGGCTGGCTGCGTTTGATGGCAGGACCCCATGTTTGTAGTGTATGTGTGTACTATAGGGCTGTGTGGCAGTGTTGGAGGCGTTCAGGGTTAGACGGACGTCGAACATGTATTATACAACCTCCGTCAAATTCGATATTCCCCCTCAGGCTGCCTTGGAGACACGGGGTCAATGTGTTATGATCGCGGTGCTCGGGCAGCGAAAAGCAGTCGAGATGAGATGAACGGTACGTCGTGTACGGATCAGTAGTGGCTCGAGGTCGGGTGAGTGACGATTATTAGTATCCGGGGAATCGTCCGGGACCGTCGATACCTCTGAATCGTTTTATTTATTTATTTATTCTCCCCCTCGGGGCTTTTTAGGTGACCGCCAGGCACGACTTTCGCTTTGTATGACGAACGCCGCACGTCGGTGACGGCGGGCGCCATCCTGATACACCGGCAGGTTCTCCAGCGCTCAATACAGTACGTTATGCAAGGGCAAGGGGATTCAGGCTCGGGCTTGACCCTCCCCCTGGGCCTTTGCGCGCACGTCGCTTGTCAATGCCAATCATACTTGCATCAAGTAATTTAAAAGACGCAACCTTGCAAAGGTGTGTTTTCTTCGGTACTCTAACCCCTGACTGCCTGACGAGTTCTTCAGGTGGCCCAATCGGGTACGTACACAGTACACTTGTTTGACTCGGGGTCGTCGGCGAACGGCAACGCCTAAAATCGTCGTGCCTTGCCTCGAATATGGTGCAGTACTCATCATGATATCTATCTATGACATTACTTGCATCACTTCGATCCACAGATGGCGATGTGCGAACGAAGAAGGGGGCCGGCGAACATGAGCGTCGGGTTTGAAGGGCAATTGCACTATTCTCGAACCAGACGTATGGATCGCACCTTTGGGAACCTCCAGGTTTTAGGACGCGGTGGCCCGAGTGTCCTAAAAAATGTCTGGTCACGAGACTAGAGCGACTACATGTATAGGCTCGTGTAGGGTAGTCGAGACGAGACGAACGTGCGGGTGCGGGTGCGGGTGTCCGCATGCCACGTCAACAGGGTGCCAGTGCGCTGCGATTCCGAAGCTTGATGTCGCTAGCGAAGCCACCGAAGCGAGGGAAAAAGAAAAGGCAACTTGGGGTACGACCGTGCGGTACGGGTACGGTGATTACTGCCAATCTGATGGCGCTATACTCTATCGAGGATGCGGCGAGCTCACGGACGAGCCGAGTACATACACACACATACAGTCAATACCGTCCACAAGTACAAAGAAGGGGACGAAAGCGGGGTGCGGGGTGGGGTCAAGGTGCCGTGAACGTGAGAGATGGGGTGCGTTCATGTAGACTTTTCCAGCAACAAACGCCCAAACCCGCGAAGTGCATCAACTATTTAAATGCGCCAATGTCCGTATGAACGTGTGATCGCGCGCGTGTGAGTCGTTGGATGCTGGACATGGGACGCGGTCAAGTGAGCTTGGACGCATATTCCCAATCTTGGGGTGAGTGATACCCAAATCAGAGCCTCGGGCCGTGGCCGACTCCACTCATTTCGCCTTCATGTCTTGTTCTGAATCAATGTATAGCGGAAGATTCGGGAAATGCCAGGATCTCGCAATCTATAGACTATCCCGCGTTCGGATATTCGCCAGTGGATGTCAAACGTTGAAGAAGCAGCGCCTATCACGATGCGCATGTGGTCGACCGGATGCCGGGACTCGAGAGCACCCTAGAAGATAAGAACGTGTTGCAATACTTGCATGCACAAGTGTCATCGAGGGTGGATACATGGATAAAAAGCATGGGTTGCATTTCATGAGGGGCAGATGTAAAAAAAGGAGACGAAAAAGAAAAAGAAAAGCCCATATAGTGCAGCCATACTTGGTATCGCGAACCCCAAGTCCTCCGCATATTCCTGTATGTGCAGCACTGCAGAAGACAAACCACTTTTTTTTTCACCGGTTGGACTTGGCGACACGTTCGAGCTCGTCCTTTTTCTATCGCACGCACAAGGGTCGCGTCAGCACGCCGCGATCACAGACAACAGACCATATCCAACCTTGATGGCATACGAGTTCGAAGAACCCTTGGCAGCGTTGATAAGCTCGTCCGCGAGACACTCTGCGATCGATTTCACGTTGCGGAACGCCGACTCGCGGGTCTATGCACAAATGCAAATGCTGTGAGAACGAGGTCCATCCCAACATATGAACGCCAGCTTACACCGATGGTCAGGAGTGCGACCGCCTGGTTCACTCTCCGCAGAGGGGACACGTCGACGGCCTGACGACGGACCGTACCCTGCGAACCGATACGCGTCGAGTCTTCTCGAGGACCTGTGTTGACGATCGCATCCACGAGCACCTGGACACCCACATGACGTCAAAAAAAATCCGACTCAATATGTCCCAACCCGAAGCGTACGAACCTGGATCGGGTTCTGGTCCGTGAGGAGGTGAATAATCTCAAACGCATGTGCGACGATGCGGACGGCCAAGAGCTTCTTGCCGCTGTTGCGGCCTTTCATCATCAGGCTGGTAGACACAATCGAATCAAACACGCCTCAGATCTCCCCGCTCTGTTCCGGTCATGTTACGTGGCATAGGCGTACCTGTCAACGAGACGCTCGACGATGGGCATTTGCGCCTTCTTGAATTGCTTCTTTGCATAACGACCCGCTGTGTGGGGAAGGTAGACTGCGTGGCGGACCTGGATGTAATCGGTCAACGAGATGTCCTTGACCTCGACGCTGTAACCATGATCAACAACCAAGTTCCTCTTGGAGTATATGAGCGTATAGATGCGTACTCCTGGGTGTCCCATTTGCCAAAAAGTTTGATTTCCTGGCCAATTTTTGAGACGTCCTTGGGAAGTGTTTGAACCGCGGCCATTTTGAAATGTTCTTGAGGGTCTTGATTTACAAGCGTGGATTCCGCCTCGGCGACGAGCTCGCTGTTTGTCTCACAGTACTACAATCAATTAAGGTTTGACGCCTCCCGGTCGTTGCCGAAACTGTATAGTTTTCATTTTAGGAAAACCCCCTGTCTCGCCCCAACAAAGCTACTTAAGAGAGCGTAGATTGAATTATAGTCTGTGCTACCGAAGAAAATACACCGCATGTACTGTAAAAGTAACTATACTCAATAAATTGTTCTTCGCTTCGGCGTCTTGCGTCTTCACTTGTGTCGGTCGCGGATCCCAAACAACTCTACAAGATCTGAAACAGCCATGATTGAGCTGCCCCAAAGGCAAGAGCGCCGCCACTCACCTTGAAGCCTTGCTTCCCTTTTCTCTCTCTGAGTCTCCGTCCGTTTAATGCCGGAGAAAGCCTGTGAAGATGTGTTGCGGTTAACCCTATCCGACGATGCGGGGGCAATTACATACATGCTGTATCAGGCATTTCTTCTTCTCTTGAATCTCAATCACCTACAACGAACGGTCACTATTAGAAAAGCCAGTCTGTGACAATCGAGTAGATAACTTGCCTTGGATTCGACAGTGTTTTCGGCGATCAATTGATATACGTGAACGGGTTTCGTCTGTCCGATACTAGAGGAACGTTAGTATTTGTCATGCAACGAGACAGGTCATTCCGCTTACCGATTGCATCTATCAATGGCCTGACTTTCGATACCCTCCTATAGAATTATTAGCAGAGAAGACGCCACGAGTTGACTGGTCACATCACCTGCCACCATCTGAGCATGAAACGGAAACCAACAGCCACCGATCAATATATGAAACGAATGGCCATACGATTACTTACGGATCCATCCTGATGAAATGCATGAGCGTCTAAATATACACAGCAAATACAGGCATGACTCACAAAAAAACGTGATTTGCAACTGTGAGATTAAGACCCAAGGCACCCGCCTTGAGCGAAATCAACATGACCTTGGGGTTTACGCCATGAAAGGCAGAACCGTCGAAAACCTGCTTCACGGAGGGAATGGCTTTCGCCTTGCCTTTTCCTTTTTTCTTCCTTTCCTTCGCCTTGCTCTTCTTGACGCGGGTCGAGATGTCATCTTCAAAGTCATCATCGTCGGTGGCATTTCCGGCGACAAAGTCCGAGTCATTGCCATCGGTGGCATCATCGTCATCCCCGGCTAGCGTGTTTTGTGTTTGACGCCGGCGCGTAGATGGAAGGGGTTCTCCGGGAGCAGGAGATTCATCGGGATCAAGGGGAATGGAGAACCGCTCCAACACCTCCTGTCTTTTCCTTGCAGACAACTTTCCGTCAAATCGCACATATGGGATGCTGCAGACATATTCAGCACAATATCCGAGAGTATTCAACTAGCAGACTTGCTCATGTTCCTCCAATGCCTCGCCAATCTATCCAAAGTGTCAGTGCAAACATACGAGAGTGGTCATGGGACGCAACTACCTTGTCCAAGAAAGAAGTAAACTGGGAGAAAACTAAGCTTTTTCCGTCGTGAGGAATCAGTTTCAAAAGGTGGATGAGTTGACCAATCTTAGCAGACGACCCAGCGCATGGGTCGCTCTGGTCCATGTCTTGTTTCGCAGGGGCTTGTGTAAGGTCCGTAGGAGTTGGCGGCGCCACCAAAGCTTGCATGGTAAGTGGACGGCGATCCTGCGAGCGAATCAGCGATGCAGTTGATGAAGCGGACAACAAATAGCATACCATAGGACACTTTGGGTCCCTTGCAATCACCTCCGATATACTATATCTATCGTGAGCTGAATGAAATGCCAACAAGCAAACTGGGGCCTACCAAGCCAAACAGAAGACGTGGGCACACGAGGTAATCCTAGGTTCCGCCATCGCATTGAAACAAACAGGACATTCTTCGTTGTCTTCGATCGCTTGGAGAATCAGCGTCTCCAACTTGGCCTTGAGCTCGGGTGTGATTTGTACGAGGCCGCCGCGGGAAGAGTTGATATCCTCCTTTGCCTGAAGTTGATCCAGGTAATCAGCTGGGATCAGTCCTGGATGGAGAGCAATTTGACGCAGACGGGTAAGCATGCTCAGGACGTTGGTAGTTACCTAGACATATATGAGTTCAGAAAATGGTGAGATTAAGGTGACACCCACGACATGGTTCAATCCTCCCACTTCATTCATTAGGCTTTCGACTCGCTGTCGGGAAACAAGTTCCACGGCATCATAAAGCGTCTGGAAAACGTAGTCGGGATTGGCGCAACACAGTTACTGCAACACTTACTCGCGCCTCGTCGCTGAGTGTCACAGGGACTAGAGTGATGTCGACCTATTATCACGAGTGAGTAGATGAAGGGAACAGCAAGCAGAGGGACTTCACTGGTGGAAGAGGTACAAGGGAATTTCCCTCACTATCTTGCATCTTCGGTGCAGCGTTAGGACTGAAAGTACTGCAGTGCGTCAGTCAAAAACTTACCTCCTTCGTTCTCCGAATGCAGATATGACTCATCAAGGCCTAGCAGAGGGTCAGAGCAACTACTTGACTGGCAGAACAAACCTACACGAAACAATTCTGCACCAGAAGGGTCTCCGTTTTTCAGAGGACGCAAGACCAGACGTTTGAAGAAATCCTCATCGTCCAACGGGTGGCAAATTTGAAGGAAGGTAAGGATAGAACCGAGATCCTGTTGACATTAGTGACAGAAACGAATTCAAGTCAAATAGCGTGGCTTGCCCTGGGAGAGTTGATCTATGGAGGCAGAGTTAGATGAGGGACGGACAAACTGTCTATCGCTCACGATAGGGGTTCCGGAAAGCACCCATCGCCTTTCGGCAGGAAGCATGCACACCGCCATAGCCATCTTCGTCTTGGAATTCCTGATGTTGTGACCTTCGTCTAGGATAATCCTCTGAGAACCACCGCTCACTTCAGCTTGCCAGGAATGCTCGACGAATTGTCACACGCGTACCTTCCATTTCACTTCGAATAAGCCCTTCCCGTGCCTTTTCTTCTTCTTCGCAGGTCCTTCCCCCTCGCCACCATTCTGCGTGACGGTGCTGAAGTCGGCATCGCCTGAAACAACTTGGTAAGTAGTGATCACCACATCACGCGTCATAAGTTGTTGAGGTGTCATGTTGCGTGTGGCACCGTAGTAAACACAGGCGGACAAGGCGCCTCTGACGCAGTGCTCGTCAATCTGTTTCTCCCAATTGGACATTACAGAAAGTGGGACGACTGTCATCGACACAGCGAATGAGACGAACAACGTTATACATCATCGTGGTGTTGCGCACCGATGAGGGTACTGTTGCTGTATCCCTTGGGGATATCCTTCTTGGTTGCCAGGATAAGGGAAATCATCGTGAGCGTTTTACCCTACAAGAGATGTTATTTTCCGTTTTCCCTCTTCACTGTACTACATACCAAACCCATGCTATCGGCTACCAAGGCACCTCGGCCAAGCACTGGAGGTGTGCCAATGTCTTGCGGACTCTTGGTAGCGACTAGAACAAAAATATCAACCACTATACTAGATGTCAACCAAATCGGACCGACGGTTGAAATAGTATGACTGGCGGCAATTAGTATGGAGGTTTGATACCTGCTCGTCAATCATGACGACATACCTTGTTTCCCGCCTTCCTATACTGCCAGAAGTGGACTGGGCCGTCCGACTCCTTGGTAGGCAGCTTGGGGTATTCATGGCCGATGCACCACTGAAGGGCTTGACTCTAAGAAGATTTACACGCGGGTGAGTGTGTAACTGCGACTGCAAAACGAACGTCTTACTTGATGTTTTAACAAGTCCACAACCAGTTCTCCACTAGCGATGCCTGGAGGATTAGGATGCAGAGGAAGATTTAAGATGTCAACCGTTGAACAGAGCGTATCAAGCAACGAAGCACGCCGGTCTTCGTCATCTACTCTCTCGAGGCCGCTCAGCATTTGCTTAAGCTCCGCAGCCCTTACGAATGCCTCGTTCTGCTTTCTGATCGCCTCTTGCTGTGCTTCACTCTGGGCGCTTGTCATCCCACGAGCCTGGCTGGGGCCAGGCATCCCCATTCCTGCCGCAAGAATGGCAGAGTACGTGGAAGGATACGCAGCTCCAGCGGCAGAGAAGGCAGCCATAGCGGATGCAGATGATGCCCCTGGAACTCCACCCCTCGTCCGTTGTGGGAAACCCATTTGTTGAGGTGTAGCCCAGACAAGTAGCGGCTCTAGCATGTCTCGTTTGTCAGACGGTCCATAGATGTTCAACGACCTAACGTTTATGCGGGTAGGCATAGAACTGATGAGACTGGATGATGCTTACATAGATAACGAGTAGCTGAAGCCGCTCACTAAAAACAATTGTCAGTTCACGACTCCGAGGCGTCTAGGAAGAGCCTTACGGTTTCCCTCGTGCATGACACCTTCTACCGTGACCAGCTTCTGATCGAGAAGTGGGGCTAACTGGGACGCGACATTTCTTGGGATATGTCCCACTTGAGCCCCGCCAATGTTCTTGACTTGAATTGCGTTCCTTTCAATTTCGTAGTGGGCAGAATGACAGAAAGAAAATCAACCTATATCGTACCTGTCATGTCGGTTGTGCGGCTCCCTGACCAGGCTGACTTGTTCTCCGGGCCCAACAAGACCTGCACACCAGGTAAGCACAACGAACCCTAACTCGAAACGCCAAAGCATGCACCCTTGTAGTATTGTACACCCACTATACTGGACTTCGCGACACAATAGAGCTCGTCGGCTGCTTCTGGTTCAATGGGCGCGACCTCGTCATCTTCGTCACCAGGTAATCCACATGCGCCTCTGGCGCCATTCGCGTTTGGAATGCTCAACTGACTGAGCGACCGAGAAGTCTCCGCAACATCCGAATTGAATTTTCGTTTCTGTCCGGCCAGTGCTTCGGTGGGCACGCCGGACGCCACCGCAAGAGGTGCAACTACTTTTGCAGTCGCAGGAATATCTGCAGGGTCGACGCATTGACGCGCAATAGCGCGCCTCACCTTTTGCTGGTCCTCGGATCTACACACCTATTCGCCATCATCCCGTACCCGAAAAAAGACCGCGCACCTAATGCTGTTGAACCCAGCGACGCTGTTCAAGTCGGTGACAGCAAGCATGCGCAGGATGTCAGGTGTGACGCAACCCCTATGTCGTTCGCCAATTCACAGGAACGTTGCCGAGTTGACGAGATGCTCACCAATGGCGCCAGGAGACGGATTCGCCGAATTCACTCTTGACGATCTGGCCGTACCTCAGACTGCCCACAGGAATCGAGGCGCCGGTGCACGGAGCGGGTCCTTTGCACACCGCGCGCGTGCTCCTACTGTACTGTAGATGCTCCTATGAGCGCGCCGCCGAGCGCTGTGGAGTGTACTTACGTCTATCGCGTGTGCTGACATGGTGGTCAACTTGAAGATGCAGGGGCTGCAAAGACGTGCTGTACGCGCGTGTTTGGCCTTGTTTGGCCAAAAACGCGTCGCGCCAATGATGCACGCGCTTCTGTCCTTCCAGGCAGACATGGTCGAGTTCGAGCACCCCGGCAGCGCTGGGGGCCCTGCATACGACCCAGACCAGGATGCAGCCGAGAAACGCGATATCCGCAAGAAATATCGTCTGCTCGAAAAAAAGACAGGAGGTGCGTCCGACGCGCCGTGTTCTCCCAAACGCGCGATGAAGCCAACACGATCCAGAACACCTGAGGCCGCAGGACCACGACGCGGACGACCTCGCAGGTCAGGTCGCAGAGGCGGACGAGCTGTTTTCCAAAGGTGTGCACCTCCATGCCGTCACGCTGTCAACGCCTCTTGAGCGCCCACCCGTACAGTCAAGAACCCGACCGAAGCTACCCTTGACTCGACGGTCCTTCGAAATGTCTCGAGCCTCGGTGCACAAAAGGCGCGCGCCATGAAACTCGGCTCGGCCGCATTCGACATGGATGACTTTGTGTCGAAACTCATTACTTACATGGGTGGCAGGCAACGCTTCGAAGACGAAGACGGGGACGGGGACGAGATGGAGGTGGTGGAGGATGGCGCACTTGACTGGGACAAGATAGGCCGAAAAGCCCTGGCAAAAAGCAAAAGAGTCCCTGTCACCGGCTTCATGTACCCGCCTTCCTCCGTGTTCGCTCGTTTGTGTTATTGATCGACACCCAGGCTGGGCCCTCTCTCACTAGAACAGAAAAAACGGGGCCCGATAAAGCGCCAGAAGCAGGAGAAAGCTCAAGAGGAAGAACGTAGGCCCCAAGAAATAAGGGAAGAGGACATCAAGAGGTCCGACAACGAAACGACTAAAAATGTCCTCAAAGTGCGTTGAATCCCAGGCACCCGAAGCCACTTCGCTAACAACGGTCCAGATTAAAGATATTCTTGAAACTACTGGCCCTATCAACCTTTTCAAGTTCATCGTCAACCCAAACGACTTTGCGCAGTCGGTGGAAAATCTCTTTTATCTTTCGTTTGTCATCCGTGACGGAGAGTGTGCATTCGAGATCAACGAGGACGGCGAACCTATCGTCAGTACGTGAGGAACACTTTTCCCGCCTGACTGTGGTCTGAGAGCATTGCTAGTGCGTTGCGAACAGCCGACTATGGACGATAGGGCTGCAGGTGTCCATGCTCGGCAGATTGTCATGGAATTCGACATGGCTACATGGAAGGTAGGGTCCTTGAACTGCTCGGTAACACCATAATGAATCCGTGTTAACCCAGCGCGCCATAGAAGTCTGGAACATCACCGAGTCACAGATTCCCCAGCGTCCCCCTGCGAAGACCAGGATCGGCGACAAATGGTATGGTTAAGGGTGCTATTCGTAGAGCATTATAGTCGTCTGCTAGATCATGCATAGTCGCTGCCAACCTACTGTAATGTACTGTTGAGGTAATCTCTTGTCGTAGATTCATCTGTTACATATCCACGGGCCGCAGATCACTTGTTGTACGACTACACTGATTCGTGAATTCAGCCAATTGCAGTACACTATCTCGTAATGCATTATGGCGCATTATGCATGGTAAGGTTGGTGTTTTGGCGGATGGCAAGTTCGTCCCGTTTCACTATGCAAGATGTTATGTATTATGAATGTACTGTATCGCTACTGAATGTAATGATGATACACGGTTATCGAAATGTCTAGGGATACAGATGATTGAAACCCGTCCTAATATGAGTATGAGTCCAAGCAGTAAAATAAAGGGAACTTCTCCTGGGACATCCCAATGACCGGCCTCTCCAAGCTCGCCTAGCACGACGTGCGGGGCCTGAAGTAGAACTTTGCCACGCCATTGACGTCGTAGATCCCATATCCAGGCTCTTGACTGTCAGAGTAGATGTGTGCAAACCACCCAATGCCGCCGCCAGGAGCGTACTTGAGATCTGTGCAGTGGTAGTCAAGCAACTGGTAGTATTCCTACAATCACCCCGTCAGCTCGGGCAGGCATGGCGGTCAGAGAGATATAACCTACTTGCTCACTGCTGACGCTAGCGACTGCATCCGGGCTGTTGGGCTGGACACCTGGAGATGTGACGGAGGGCCAACCATTCTAAGACGAGCGGTCAAGAAAGGAGATAGACCGGATATCCTGAAGGACCGACCTCGTCAAAGTACATCTTCTTTCCGTCACCATGTTGGATGAACCAGTTCATATCTGTCTCCACGAGTGGCCAGGCGAGTGCTCCAGTGGTCGCCAACGACGAGAAGAAAGGAAGCATGTGAATATTAATGAAATCGATCGCATCGAGGACGTCTTGAGCACCACCGCGTATCTGATAACCGTAAGCGAGCTCGGAAACGGTGACGGGAATGTGTACGCCTGCGAGTCGAGCCTTGGCTGAGATGACTTGGGATGCGAGCTCAGAGTGGGGAAGGACGTTGTCGTACAAGGGCTCTGAGCCGAACTGGACGCCACGGGTGACGAACTTGGCTTTGGGATTGGTAGTTAATGTGTTGATGAGTGAATCACGACGGGTCTCCCACTCGTTACCACCATCGAAACCAAACTGGGGAGTGTGAGCGAGGGAAAGGAGAGAAAACATAAAACATACCCATATGAGTGCGTGAACGCCAAGACCGTTGTTCCATGCGGCATCGACGACCTCATCACTGGATGTTCAAGTTGGAAAGAAGGATGAGATATGTCAGCGAGGGTGCACGCACTAGAAACCATCATTGTCGCAGAAGCCGTAGAGACGGACATAACGACCATTGAAGGTATTTCTGATGTCAGCAAATTCAGCATTGAGCTGGCGTGTGCTCTGGCCTGAGGTCACGTCAGTTTGAAGGAGGCAGAAGACGACGATGAAGACTGACATGCAGTAATCTCATAGCTGAAGCCCATGAACGCGTACTCGGTGTCCATGGGACACCACCAGTTGTCGAGCGAACCGGGGACATGCGATGGCATTTCGAAATCCAAGGACGGAAAGCATGGCGATAAAGTATGGATAGCCTGAGGATTCGATGGAGGACTAGATGTGAGAAGCTGTGAAGCGATCGGTTCGTAGCTTAGCGGAAGTGGCGAGGCGAAGACAGAGGAAGATAACAAGAGTAGAAAGCAGAGCAAATACAGGGAAGACATGGGAATGGGGAGGAGAATGAATGCATCGTCGACTTTATGGCGCAGGCATCGGGGCGCAATGGTGAGTAATCTAACCGACCTGTGTCACTGACTCGCTGTGCCTGATGCGCCCGCACAAAACGGAAGCCATGAAACGGCTCAAGTTGTTACAGCGTGCCGGAATAGCAAGAGCCAATGCTGCGTTGATGGTCAAGACTCGAAACACAAGTTGGGCAATGAGGCCCCTATAAGGTGTTGGCTTCTTACCTGTGTGCCTGGATGTCCAATTTCACTGACCCAGTACAAGGTGGCGATGTGACAAGCAACCACACCGGCGAGGGGCACCCGACCATGCTAGCCCGCATCTCGGTGGATTGGACATGCCAGTGCGTCGGTCATGATACGGCGGTGCTGGTGAGTGGTATCACTATCACTGGACAGTGGACACAGACAGTGATATTATGATCCAGGTGGAGCACATTGACAATGACAAAGTCGCTGTGCCGCCACTGCCGCCGGCGACATGTTTATAAATGGGGGACAACACCAGAAATGCGCAGTTCCGAGTTCCCCTCTCTTGCTTCCTGTCCACATCTTACTTGTTACCTTTCTAACCCTGTGCTTTAATCCCCCCCTTGTAATATCCCTCATGTTCTTCAAACCTGCTCTTCTCCTCGCCGGCGCTGGTCTCGCCGTTGCTCAGTCGTAAGTCTCTCTCACACTCCCAAGACCTCGTCCTGATCCTCTGATCCATCCAGCCTCTCGAGTCAATGCACTTCGGCTTTGCTTGCTGTCTCGGCCTCTGATGCCACTTGTCTTGACGTTGCTCTCCTCTTGCCCCTTGCTCTATCAAACTCCTCCACCACTTCCATCATCCCCACCGTCGACACTTGGTTGACCGGAATGTGCAGTCAGGGCCCGTGCAGCAACGCAACCCTCCAGGCTGTCGTCACCAACATCACAACCGGCTGTTCCAGCGACCTCGCCAGCATTGGCTTGAACACCACTGACCCTACCACAATCGTGACGGCCGTCGAAACTTACTATCCTGCCGCTCGACAAATCGCATGCTTGAAGGAGTGAGTCCCTTCAACCGCACTTGTCCCCATCGACTTATTGTTATTGCGCAGTACTTCGGCAAACTCCCTTTGTGTAACTGAACTGCTTACTGACATTCAATCGGCGACCACCACCCTTTCCCTCACCAACATTGTTGGCTTGATCACACAGGCCGTGGCTGGGACGAATATCAGCATTCCTCAAAACGTAACTTGCTCCAACTGCTCAAAGGCTGCGTACACCATAGTCGCCCAGGACTTCCCCGGACTCCTAACGGGTGAAGAAGCTACCCTCCAGTCCGAATGTGGCTCTTCTTTCACCGGTTCGTCTTCTCATCCGTTTCTTTGACGAGGATAAACTCATGAATTTGAGCAGATGGACAGATGCCTTCCAACATCCAGGAGACTGCCTCCAACTCAACGAGCTCGACGGGTGGAGCTGCCTCTCTTTCCGTCAGTGGCCTTAACATTGGTGTCGTCATGCTAATCGCTGTATCCTCTACTTTCGCCATCTTTGCTTAAGCAAACCGGGCGATGCTTTAAAGAGTGTATGTACAATGGGATTTAAAATGTCATTGGAACAACGTCGAGGACGTTAGTTACGCCTCATGCATACTTCGTGCTCGTGCCCACTTTGATCATACTAATGGACATGCTTGTACTTGGACAGCTGTACAGTAATTATTGCTATTACATCAGCATACACCATGTGTTTGCGGGACAGCAGTGTATTTCCTCGCAATAGCGCTTTTCATTCCAGCCCGATTCATCGCACTCAAGGCATCAGGCAAAGGGCAAACGAAGCAGTACTTGTCCCTCAGCGATGTCGGCGACGTCCACACCGCGTTCTGCTCGGTTTGATCTTCCACCTGCACCAGCACACGCCAGCTCGACTGCCACGGACACTGGGCTCACAGAATGGACGAACAGAATAAAGGCGATGCAACGCCAAGTCGACGCAGATGATGAGGCCGAGAAACGGCGTTTGGAAGAGGAGATCATGAGAGCCAGGCTAGCAAGAATGAGGAGGAGCAGAACAGGCCAGAGTGGCGATTTCGGTGTTGGGATGCATGAGATCGATCTCTGTAGGTGATCTGTCCTACCACCGAGCGGAAAGTACTCGTCTTAACGGGCTGCACTGCAGCTAAGCTCCAGGAAGGCTCGCCGCGTCCTGTGGATGCTGATCTGGGGACGTCTTCCTCTGAGAAGCCATCAGCGTCGACTGTCTCGCTGCCAAAATCTGCGATGAAACCGACGTCGACTGGGGCGAAGCCAGCTCCTATTTCGCTCGCGGCTTTCATGGGAGGTAACGCAACTGGTCCACGACTCAGACGGCACGAGCCGCAGTTGAATGCGAGCGCCGCATACGATGGGCGTGTGGATCATGGTCCGGTACACCCAATATTCGGTCGTGGGGGTGTTGCAATGCCAGGCATGGTCGGACGCGAAGCTCCACTCTCGCCCTCAGCACCAACTTCTGTGCCACAACCCCCTCCCTCTCACCCCGCACCATCTGTCCCGCAGGCGGTGTCATTAGAACCTTCTCGTACACGTACGATGAGCACGTCAAACGTCGCTCGTAGGTATGTTGAGAAGATGGAGGAGCAAGCCTCTAGTCAATCCTCATCCCCCAAATTGTCGTCCCGTGGGATCCGTGAGCGTCGTCAAAGTACGCCCCATGGCAGCTTTTCAGAGCTCAAAGTTACCCCCACTCCCCCGTTTGCTTCGCGCCCACTATCCCAGAATCTTGGAGGGAGGGCTATTTCCCCAGCCAAAAGTCCAATTGTGGACTCGCGTCCCAAGCCCCTTTCTGTTACAGATATTCGTCCAAAGACACCCGTGGCCGACACTCGGTCGAGGGCGGCGCCGGTCATCATCGAGGCACGCTCAAAGACGCCCTCCACAGAATTCCCCACAAAGACCTTCATCGACGAACCACGTGCCAAAACACCAGGTACAGATACCACGCGAGCAAAGACTCCCATCCAATCCAGCCCCACGCGCGCGAGTTTCCCCGGGGCGGTTCCATGGCAGACGCCCCGACACCAGCCATCTCCCCAGTTACCATCGACCGTCCCCCCGAGATCCCCTGGGCCGCCATCGCCTCTTCGCGGCACGCACGCACCACAGCCTCAGCGTGGTTTGTCCCCTGCGTTCCTGCGTCCGCCGGTCAACTCTTCCCTGAATGCCCCTACACCGAGCATTAGCAGATTGCAGGGTCGTGGATTCGTCCAGAGCATCGTCCAAGCGAGTGATAGATTCAGTAGTGACCCTCAAGGAAGCCCATCCGCCGCTCCGAAGCATATATTTTCCTCTACGTCGCCTGCACCGAGTCAGGGCGTTAGTGACGTGCGGGAGAAGGGTGCCAGACGCGCTTCGGTGCTTGATCGATGGAATCCTGTGATGAA